>JAVGWX010000025.1:19671032-19683532 GCA_036924085.1 Ariolimax columbianus | reverse complement strand
TAACAGTTCCCGCCGGAGCAAGGGGAGTTTAGGACAGGGGTGAGGTGGTTTGTGATGCCTCAACATGTTAAAGCTTAAAGCTACCTGAATGCGTGTCAAGGTCACTCACCGTCTCAGCAAAGGAGAACAGAGTTGGGGTAGGGAATGTGGACAGGTAGAAACTGACCACTGGCCTTCCGATTTTGGTAGGGGGAGTTTGATTGACAGACGAAATTGGCAGCGGGGCTTGCTGCGAGAGAATGAGTGACAGGTGTGCAAAGTGTTTCGTTCCAATGGGACTGAATGTGGCCTCCTTAGCCAGTCTGCCTTGCTGCAGCCTGTTATCCAGGATCACCGCGTGGAGGTGTAGAAGAGTTTTGGCAGCTCTGGTTCGCTGACCCTGACGTTAGCAGTCAGCTATGGGTCGCTGGCTGCTGCAGCTCATGCGCTGCTTAGCATCTTGATCCCTGGCAACACTTAAGAGATTCCTTCAGACTGTCCTTGAAATGTCTTTGTGTACTTCTTCGTGTTCGTCTTCCTTTCGCTAAGTTCACTACACAGACCCGTCATTGGGGGTCTCACGTATGGCATTCGAGCCTATCTCAAATGCTTTTTCTTTGCAATAGTGCATGACTGCCAGCTCTATATAGGACTTCATTATCTGTGATATGGCCCTGCCAGCGACTGCCAGCTCTAGATAGGACTTCATTATCTGTGATATGGCCCTGCCAGCGAATATGCAATATACGTCTCAGAAAAGTCATGTAGAATTAATTAAGCCTCCATGCGTCTCCAGTCCAGCTATCGCGTGGGTAAAGCATTGTGTGAAAAATGGCAGCACGACAACGCTTCAGCTTTTAATATATATATATATAACTGCACCAAGTGAACATACGTACGATGCGCATGATGACGTTACTTCTGGTGTAAACAGCACATACCAACCGTCAAGTTTGCAAAAGTTCATTATTCTCCGGCTCATAGTTTCCTCAGCAGAATATTGAAAACATGGCGGGTGTGATACGGAATCTGTCTAGAATTGACCAGCGAGAGGTGATTCGGTTTCTAATGGCTGAAGGATGTCGACCAGTTGACATTTATCCCAGAATGCAGGCAGTGTACGGTGACAAAAGTGTGTCGAGCACATCAGTGAAGAACTGGCCAACGATGTTTAAAGAAGGACATGAGTTAATGGCCGATCTTCCGAGACCAGGTCAGGCGCATGTTGTTGCGTCAGAAGATGCCATCGCCAAATGTGATGCAGCAGTGCGGGTGGACCGTCGCCGGAGCTTACGTTCTACATACTTTTATCACCATACACTGCCTGCATTCTGCAATGAATGCCAACTGGTCGACATCCCTCAGCTGTTAGAAACCGAATCACCTCTCGCTGGTCAACTCTGGACGGATTCCGTATCACACCCCCCATGTTTTCAACGGTCTGCTGAGGAAACTATGAGTCGGAGGATAATGAAATAATGCAAACTTGACGGTGAGTATGTGTTGTTCACACCAGAAGTGACGTTATCATGCTTCGTGCACTTTCGTCCGGGTTCATTTGAACACGCCTCGTATATATGCACAGACGCAACCTAGGCGACTAATCAGTAAACAGATCACAAATGACTATTTTTTGGAACAAATTAATAAAATTAAGTCAATACGCGGATTGAATACCAGGATTTTTAAAAAATAGATAGAGAGAATGGTCTGCCAGGGTCTTTGTGTATGATCAGGCCAAGAATAGCGCCACTGCCCCACAGCGAGTATGTCGTAAGAGGTGACTAACTGTGTGACATGGTATAGCACCAGCCAGGGGTAGGTGGTTTGCTTAGAGCAGCATAGATGGCGCCTAACAGGCTTCGGGTCCACTTTGCTCCAATGTTTGAATATATTAAGGTGAACTCACACATCGGTTAACCACCCTTCGCTGCACGTGTTGAAACTAATAATAATGTTCACTTAGGCGTCTGAGGCCCGTTGCGTCTGTCGGCCACATCCATGTCCCACAGCTGTGGCAGGTTTCAGGTCTCGTTCAGGGCGGAGGAGGAGGTTGTTACTTGCTGGAGCCATACTGTTCTGGGAGGGTCTCTTCTGCGCCTCCAGCCGGTCGGGGGAAGGCTTTTGGGGCTGAGGAACGACTTGTGTAGTATCTTGTGGGACTGGGTTTCCTGGTCCAGCCGTACAACATGACCGAACAAAGCAACTTGGCGACGGTCAAGTGTTTCTGAGATTGGGTGGAGGCCTGTTTTAGCAGAGACCTCCACGTTGCGGATGTAGTCATGCCATCGGATGCCCAGGATACGCCGTTGGTTGCGCATGTGGAAGGCTTCCGGTCTCGACAAATCATGTTTCTTCTTCTTCTTCGTTCATCCTCAGATCAAGGTTCCGGTTTCTCTTATACATCCTCAGATCAAGGTTCCGGTTTATCTTATACATTCTCAGACCAAGGTTCCGGTTTCTCTTACACATTCTCAGATCAAGGTTCCGGTTTCTCTTATACATCCTCAGATCAAGGTTCCGGTTTCTCTTACAAAGGACACCGTTGTTTGTAAGGCTCTTTCATCTGCATACAGCTTCTGTCTCATATCTGTCTCACGAGGCCAGTATTATTCTCTCTTTTCCTGTGTGAGCGTGCAGCTTTGCAGGATGTGTTCCACGGTCATGGTATGCTCCCCACATGGACACCTGTCATCTGTCCCAATCCTCATTTTGTTGTGAAGATGACTCTTGAGTCTGTTATGCCCAGTTCTCAGTCTGAAGATGATGACTTGCTCTTCTCTAGTTAAGTTATAGTAGCTGTCTTCTTTTGGGAAGTCGGGGTGTTGATCAGCCCATTTTCCCCTGAAGTTGGCTTCAATTATAGTCTTGGCCTCATTATATGTGAGACTCTGGTCTGTTTGCGAGGATTCTCCTCCGCTCTTTGCTAGTCTGTCTGCAGCTTCATTGCCTTCAGTATTGCAGTGGGATGGGATCCACTGTATGACGAGCCTTGGGTGTTCTGCTGAGAGCTGTGTCAGAGAGAACTTACATTGCTCGAGATCTTCATCTTTGTGTTGTGTCGGAACCGTAAAGCAGGAAACGCTGACGAGTAATTAGCTGATCGAACCTAGCCTAATTAGCAAGAAATCCTGCACCCCGCTACGTCCAGCTCACGACAGAGATGTGACCTGCACTCGACTAAGACTAAGGTATTGCGCTTGTATTATCTCTTAATTCTTTACATAATGTTCACCAACATTGATACACTTAATCCTATGGCTTTATCAGCTTAAGAACAGGTCAATTTGGCCCATTTTGGCTTCGGTCAGTCACCTGTCTGGGTACTCACCATGAGGGGTCTAGCGGCTCGAGACGAGAGAGTGAGAATAAAAAGTAGCGCAGTTAATCCTTACTAAAACATGAAAAAAATAGTAAAAGTTGATTAAGGTTGGCTAAAATAGCGCTAGCAAAATAAATTATGCCATCATCGTCTACGATGGACGGCGGCCTTTGGACGGCGGCCTTTGCTTTATCTTTGCCTTTGAGAAAATCAAATCGATCCGGTAATGCATTGCTTGACGCGACAAACACTTGTAAACAAGATGTTTCTTTTTAATATATCTTGCAAAAAGTATTGTTGTTTTTGTCCTTAAAAAACGCACAACAGCACGCAACACTTAGATTGTATACCGTGGGAGCACGGACATCAGTACGTAATTGAGCTGCGCACGTGCATGCGATACCAAGTGTCTGCTACGTACAGTTACCACAAAACCTGGATGTTACTGCCGCCCAATAGCACCTTTAGAGACTACTAAACCATTTCTCAGCTATTCCATATCAGTTTGTGATCTACTTACTGACTTACACTTGTAGTTGTTGTTATTGTTGAATCATCATCATCATGTGTCCTGCCGGTTGGCGTTGGTGATCATGAACATCCACTCCTTCCATCACATGATGTCGTTGACCAACTCTGTTGTTGATTGTCGCCCGTGCCATTCTCTCAGGCTGATCAACACCTTCTGTCTCAGCCTTCCTCTGTCTCTCAGGCTGATCAACATCTTCTGTCTCTGCCTTCCTCTGTCTCTCAGGCTGATCAACATCTTCTGTCTCAGCCTTCCTCTGTCTCTCAGGCTGATCAACATCTTCTGTCTCTGCCTTCCTCTGTCTCTCAGGTTGATCAACATCTTCTCTCTCTGCCTTCCTCTGTCTCTCAGATGATCAACATCTTCTGTCTCTGCCTTCCTCTGTCTCTCAGGCTGATCAACATCTTCTGTCTCAGCCTTCCTCTGTCTCTCAGGCTGATCAACATCTTCTGTCTCTGCCTTCCTCTGTCTCTCAGGTTGATCAACATCTTCTCTCTCTGCCTTCCTCTGTCTCTCAGGCTGATCAACATCTTCTGTCTCTGCCTTCCTCTGTCTCTTAGGCTGATCAACATCTTCTCTCTCTGCTTTCCTCTGTCTCTCAGGCTGTCCAATAATTTCTCTGTCTGCCTTCCTCTGTCTCTCAGGCTGTCCAATAATTTCTCTGTCTGCCTTCCTCTGTCTCTCAGGCTGTCCAATAATTTCTCTGTCTGCCTTCCTCTTTCTCTCAGGCTGTCCAATAATTTCTCTGTCTGCCTTCCTCTGTCTCTCAAGCTGTTCAACATCTTCTCTCTCTGCCTTCCTCTGTCTCTCAGGCTGTCCAACATCTTCTCTCTCTGCCTTCCTCTGTCTCTCAGGCTGTTCAACATCTTCTTTCTCTGCCTTCCTCTGTCTCTCAGGCTGTCCAATATCTTCTCTCTCTGCCTTCCTCTGTCTCTCGGGCTGTCCAACATCTTCTCTCTCTGCCTTCCTCTGTTTCTCAGCCTATCCAACATCTTCTCTCTCGGTCTTCCTCTGTCTCTCAGGCTGTCCAACATCTTCTCTCTCTCTGTCTTTTTCTCTCTCTCAGGCTGTCCAACATCTTCTCTCTCTGCCTTCCTCTGTCTCTCTTTCCTGCTGTCTTTCCCGTTTTCACGTGCTCCAAGCCGCCTCTTCACATAACATGTCCGAAAAGGATGGCTGTCTTGTTCAGATCCTTGTAGTAAGTTGTCTTTGTGTTTGTGCCTCCTCGAGTACTATATCATTAGTCTTTGTGTTTGTGCTTCCTCGAGTACTGTATCATTAGTCTTTGTATTTGTGCCTCCTCGAGTACTGTAACATTAGTCTTTGTGTTTGTGCCTCCTCGAGTACTGTAACATTAGTCTTTGTGTTTGTGCCTCCTCGAGTACTGTAACATTAGTCTTTGTGTTTGTGCCTCCTCGAGTACTGTATCATTAGTCTTTGTGTTTGTGCCTCCTCGAGTACTGTAACATTAGTCTTTGTGTTTGTGCCTCCTCGAGTACTGTAACATTAGTCTTCTTTGCAGTCCATGGAATCTGCAGCATTCTTCTGTAAAACCACATTTCCGTTGCTTTTATAGATCTATATATTTGCTTGCTAATTGTCCATGATTCACTACCATATGTCAGTACTGGTTCCACGTAGCGTCCAATGACTCTCTTTCTCAGTCCCAGCGACAAGGTTTTGTTGAACAATATTCCCTTCATGGTCTGGAAGACCGATTTTTCTGGGGCTTTTCTACAATTTATTTCGTAATTGTATCTCCCATCTGATGTTTTGTATGTGCCCAGGTATTTAAACGTGTTAACCTGTCTCAACTCGCACCCCACCCCCCTCTTCTTCCCCCTGCACCTCTTCTTCGGTTTGACGCTTTGGACAGTCTTTCTTCTTCTTCTTCTTCTTCTTCTTCTTCTTCTTCTTCTTCTTCTTCTTCTTCTTCTTCTTCTTCTTCTTCTTCTTCTTCTTCTTCTTCTTGTTTTTCTTCTTAGTACGCAGTCAGACGTCAACTTGTATTTGTTCGAAGAAAGCAGCTGTCATCCTGAGGCTGTCGACACTGCCATAGAGCTTGTCTAGTGTTGGCACTGGCGATGGCCACATGTGCTTTCTCTGGTCCTCGTATGTCGGGCAGTTTTGCAGAAGATGTTCAGCGGTCATTTTCCCGGTACCACAGGGGCATTCGTCAGTAGCACCTATCTTCAGTTTATTGAAAAGGTGGTACCTCAGTCTGTTATGGCCTGTGAGGAGTCTGAAGACCATGACCTGCTCTCTTCTGTTCAACTGGTAATAGGCATCATTTTTTTGTGTAGTCAGTATGCCCTGTTTTCTATTTGGCCATGTATCTGGCCCTAATAAGCTTTTTGGACTCTTCGTAGGTCACACTAGAATCTGGTTGTGGTAACCTTACACCTTCTTTTGCCAGTCTGTCTGCCTCCTCGTTGCCTTGAATGTTACAGTGAGATGGAACCCACTGTACCACGACTCTTTTTGGGTATTGAATGCTGGCATAGTTGACAGACTACTACTCTTAAGTCATTAAGTTCTGTTTTGGACAGACCGGTTATCTAATCACTATCATCACTTCCGATTTTTTTTCATCTAAGTTGAGGCCTTTGTGTTCACTGTTCTGACCTACCGTATCTCCAATTTCCTGCAACTCGGTTTCATTCTGGGCTATAAATACAATTTCATCAGCATATCGTAGATTATTTATGCTGTGTCCACCAATTGATATTCCTGGCATCGTCTGTATGTAGATAGACTGGCTGTATAGAGAGAACAGGTCAGGGGACAGAATTCAACGTTGTCTCACTACCCGTATTATCTGTTGTTAAATGCCAGCAATTGAGCTTATGAGCTGTAGCAGTTAGCGACCCATAGCTGACTGCTAGCGTCGGGGCCTGCGAACCAGAGCTGACTGCTAGCGTCAGGGCCAGCGAACCATAATTGACTGCTAGCGTCGGGGCCAGTGACCCATAGCTGACTGCTAGCGTCAGGGCCAGCGAACCAGAGCTGCCAAGACCCTTCTACACCTCCACGCGGTGATCCTGGATAACAGGCTGCAGCAGAGCAGACTGGCTAAGGAACTGGAATTGAAAAGGGAAGGCTAACCCGGTACTCAAAAATGCCTGCAGAAGTTGGATGTGTCAGGCCGAAAGGTGTAAATATTGCAGTCAAGCTGTAAACTGCAACACCACTCATTCTTTTCTCCGGACTACATCCTGCTACTTGCAAAGCCGTTTTTAGGGCTTAGTAGTGGGAGATTGAGAATGAACGAAGAAGAAGAAGAAGAAGAAGAAGAAGAAGAAAAAGAAGAAGAAGAAGAAAAAGAAGAAAAAGAAGAAAAAGAAGAAGAAGAAAAAGAAGAAAAAGAACAAGAAGAAGAAGAAAAAAAAAGAAGAACAAGAAGAAAAAGAAGAAGAAGAAGAAGAAGAAGAAGAAGAAGAAGAAGAAGAAGAAGAAGAAGAAGAAGAAGAAAAAGAAGAAGAAGAAGAAAAAGAAGAAAAAGAAGAGCAAGAAAAAGAAGAAAATAGAAGAAAAAGAAAAAGAAGAAGAAGAAGAGAAAGAAGAACAAGAAGAAAAAGAAGAAGAATAAGAAAAATAAAAATAAGAAGAAGAAGAAGAAGAAGAAGAAGAAGAAGAAAAAGAAGAAGAAGAAGAAGAAGAAGAAAAAGAAGAAGAAGAAGAAGAAGAAGAAGAAAAAGAAGAAGAAAAAGAAGAAGAAGAAGAAAAAGAAGAAGAAGAAGAAAAAGAAGAAGAAAAAGAAGAAGAAGAAGAAAAAGAAGAAGAAGAAGAAAAAGAAGAAGAAGAAGAAAAAGAAGAAAAAGAAGAAGAAGAAAAAGAAAAAGAAAAAGAAGAAGAAGAAAAAGAAAAAGAAAAAGAAGAACAAGAAGAAGAAGAAGAAGAATACCAGCAATGAATAAGCGTACTCTTTTGTGCGCCCTGAAAAGGACGGTTAGTAAAGTCTTGTAGTAACTTTCCTCATATTCCAAGCGTGCTGATGAAGGTGGACCGTGGTCCTCCAGACGGTTGTGCTACACTGGACTTCATCTGCCTGTCGCTCACTACTACGGCGATCGCGGCGATCTCCCACCTCGTTAGTCAGGCTGCCATGAAAACAGCCCGTTTCTATGGAGATATACGTCAAAGTGACGTTGGAGTATTGGTCAGTATGTTTTACCCGACCAGACGTTAATCTCCTCTACTGCCCCCTTCCCCGTATCTGTTATATTAATGGTCTGGGCTAGCAGCATCGCTACAGGAATAAGCGTAGTAAAAATGCACAAAATCATCCATGTTTGGTCCAAAATTGCTGTCATAGACGGAGGTGGAACTGTGGATGCATTCTTGAATCTTCTTCATCCTCTTCGTTTGTCCTCAGACGGACGCTGGTGTATTGCGCCGTAATTTACAGCGAGGCTTATTTCTGCTCCTTTCGGCCCCAAAAATCCGATTGCAGCTACCTTTTTTTGGGGCCCTGAATTATCTTATTCAGCGATTTCTCTTATCTTAGCCGGACTACACTAGTGCAGCCTGTTACCAGGACCGCCTCTTGGAGGCAGAATAGAGTCATGGTCGGCTCTGGTCCACTGACCCTGATTCATTCAAGGACGTTTCAGTCTGTGCAGACCATGCGAGTAGCATCCCGTGAGTAGCCTCTCAGGGCGCAAGCCTGGGCGCTGAATATGGAGACACTGGGCTGCCCAAACTGCAGGATCCCCCTCTCGGCCTCGCTGGTGTAATCCAAAGGAATGCAAGGCATGGTGATTTGGCACCAGCTCAGCTGCAGGAGCTGCCGGAATGAGTTCGCAATTTTGAAACCATGCTCCTTAGGTGCTACCACTCCGGATTTTCTGTCTGGGTTTACTCCCGTAGCCCTACCCTTTCCAGAGGTTTCCACAAGACAGTGGAGTCGTTACCCGCAGATGCTAGTTACTCGAGACATACGATGATACTCTCAAGACTAGCCAGCACTCCCTGGGGTTTAAAATCAGTTCCTCCTCTCCTAGGCGAACTGCCAAACAGCCTAACGAGCTTCGTCTACCCGGGTTTAGAGTCAGAGTTTACCTTCTCTTAGATTGGCTGCCAACCAAGGCTAATGAGCCCAATCTGTCCGGCTAGTTATACCACCGGGTGCTCGGTCGCGCCCTACAGCAGGCTCTGTAAGACACAGGGGGCCCGGCATGAAGGTGCTGCTGGGGATACAATAATGTAGGAAAGGCCATTGGCATGGAAACTCATGAACGGCAAGCCGAACAGTGAATCCGGCGGCGATCTCTACACCTGGAAAGGAGAGGCTAAAACAGAAGGCTCATTTTCCTTTAATGAGTGGGACGTCCAGCCAAGACCTCGCTACCCCCCCCCCCCCCCCCACCTGATTCAAGGAGCTGATTATCAGCTCATTCACTGTGCTGCATCATCTGCCCCTGCTCTCAATACTACCAAAATGTCCTCGGGGCACGGGCGCGAAAGCTGTAGTGCGTACTACATCTAGAAGAAGGAAAACTTCAAACAACCTGTTACCTGTTGTCTAGAAACAGCCACAGATTAACTAGAATTAACATAAATAAAAAGACTTGGTGTAAACGGATGTTCCTTTCTGATTGGCGCAAAAATCGTAGAATAACCATAGACAATGTTAGTCAGGATCAGGTGAAATATTCTGGTCAAGACCGTCACCTCACTTCCATGCAGTTCTCCCTGGAAACAGGCTGTTTCATGGCAGCCTGGCTAACGTGGTAGGGAGCTACCTGATCCACGCAATGAAGCCAATCATAGCACAAAAGAATGGAGGTCCCAAATCCACCTTCATCAGCACCCTCGGGATGTGATGAAAGCTACTGCAACCCACCACATTTTCGCTATGGACATTATGCCGTCTTTAAAACAAGAATAAGAAGAAGAGGAAGAAGAAGAAGAAGAAGAAGAAGAAGAGGAAGAAGAACAAGAACAAGAAACAGAAGAAGATGAAGAAGAAGAAGCACAAAAAGACAAAAAAAATGAAGTATAATAAAAATAAGGAGAAGAAGAAGAAGAAGGAAAAATAAAGAATAAAAACGAATAATACGACAATGAAGATTTTAAAAATAGGACGATGAAGAAGAAAGTTAACAAAAGCAGATGAAGAATGGATGGAGGAAGAAGAGGATGAGGAAGATGAGGACGTACAACAGCAACAACAAGATGATTAAAACCAATAACTTGAGGAATATAAAAGAAGATGAAGAAGACGACCAAGACAAAGATAAAAACGATAACAGAATCAAATCTATGAAGAAGAAAAATATACAGAAGAAAATGAAGAAGAGAAGATAGAAGAATAAGAACAATGAAAATAAGAAGATAAAGATGAAGAAGAAGAAAAAGAAGAAAACGAAGAAGAAACACAAGACGAAGAAACAAAGAATTAGGACTGATAACACGAAGAAGAAGAAGAAGAAGAAGAAGAAGAAGAAGAATAATAACTTAACGTCTTTATACTGGTTTAGAAGATACTGTAGAGTCTATATACAACCAGTTTCATTTACATTACCTAGCTCTAAAAGCTATGCGCATCCAATTTATGCTTGAAAGCATTAACAAGAACAATAACAAGAAGAAGAAGAAGAAGAAGAAGAAGAAGAAGAAGAAGAAGAAGACAAAGAAGAAGAAGAAGAAGAAGAACAACAACAACAACAACGAGAAGAAGAAGAAAAAGAAGAAGACGAAGAAACACAAGGAGAAGAGAAAGAGAATGAATGATAATAAGACGAAGACATAAAAGAAGAAGAAGAATGAACGAACAACATGTGTACGAATTCTTGAGTTATAAAAGCAAGGAGAACTTTCACTCTCTGTAGTACCCAACGCAGACCGTCGCGTAGCAGAACACAAACTGTACATCCTCACCCAACGAGGGCCACAACGACCACCTCGAAGGCTCTAGCGAGTGAGAGGTTTCCGTTTAGCCTGGCCAGCACATTTTTTCTTAACAGTGTGCCACGACCCAGACGTGTTGGCCTAGATTTGCGCATCGCTCTACAGTACACGATTGGCCTAGTTACTAAATTTATCTCAGAGCCTGGGTGTTTAGAGCTTTAAATTCTGAGGGAATGGAGATGAGGTTTGCGTCCAGTGCTTGGACATAATGTCGTCTTTGAAACAACAACACTTAGATATGGACATAATGTCGTCTTTGAAACAACAACACTTAGATATGGACATAATGTCGTCTTTGAAACAACATAACTTAGATATGGACATAATGTCGTCTTTGAAACAACATAACTTAGATATGGACATAATGTCGTCTTTGAAACAACAATACTTAGATATGGACATAATGTCGTCTTTGAAACAACAACACTTAGATAGGGACATAATGTCGTCTTTGAAACAACAACACTTAGATAGGGACATAATGTCGTCTTTAAAACAACGACACTTAGATATGGACATAATGTTGATTTTGAAACAAGAAAACTTAGATATGCACATAATGTTGATTTTGAAACAACAACACTTATATAAGGACATAATGTCGTCTTTAAAGCAACACAACTTAGCTATGGACATAATCTCGTCTTTGAAACAACACTTGGGATCAAGATGCTGAGCAGCGCATGAGCTGCAGTGGTCAGCGACCCATAACTGACTGCTAGCGTCAGGGCCAGCGAACGAGAGCTGCCAAGACCCTTCTACATCTCCACGCGGTGATCCTGGATAACAGGCTGCAGCAGAGCAGACTGGCTAAGGAGAAGGGATCGAAGAGGGAATGGTAACCTGGTACTCAAAAAATGCTTGCTGAAGTAGCATGTGTTGGACCGAAAGATGCAAATACCGGAGTCAAGCTGTAAACTACGACACAACGCATTCCGTTCTCTGGACTACATTCTGCTACTTAGGCCCGTGTCAGGGTTTGGTAGCGGGACATTGAGAACGAACGAAGCCAAGCCAAGCCAAGTATTCAGTTCTAAGATTGGTTTGGGACCCCCGACCCCATCATCACCAAGTCATTCAGTTCTAAGATTGGTTTGGGACCCCCGACCCCATTATCACCAAGTCATTCAGTTCTAAGATTGGTTTGGGACCCCCGACCCCATCATCACCAAGTCATTCAGTTCTTGGACTGGTTTGGGACCTCCGACCCCATCATCACCAAGTTATGCAGTTCTGGGACTGGTTTGGGATCCCCGACCCCATCATCACCAAGT
Source organism: Ariolimax columbianus (assembly GCA_036924085.1). Classification (NCBI taxonomy): domain Eukaryota; kingdom Metazoa; phylum Mollusca; class Gastropoda; order Stylommatophora; family Arionidae; genus Ariolimax; species Ariolimax columbianus. The sequence goes on along the minus strand of JAVGWX010000025.1, from coordinate 19,671,516 downwards.
CATTCAGTCCTGAGACTGGTTTTGGAACCCCGACCCCATCATCACCAAGTCATTCAGTCCTGAGACTGGTTTGGGACCCCCGACCCCATCATCGCCAAGTCATTAAGTTCTGGGACTGGTTTGAGACCCCTTCTTCTTCTTCTTCTTACGCAGTCAGACATCAACCTTTATTTTTTCGAAAAAAGCAGCTGTCATCCTGAGGCTGACGACACTGCCATAGAGCTTGTATAGTGTTGTCACTGGTGATGGCCACATCTGCTCTCTCTGATCCTCGTATGTCGGGCAGTTTTGCAGCAAATGCTCAGCGGTCATTTTTCCGGTACCACGCGGGCATTCGTCAGTGCCACCTATCTTCAATTTGTTTAATAGGTGGTACCTCAGTCTATTGTGGCCAGTGCGAAGTCTGAAGACCACGACCTGCTCTCTTCTGTTCAACTGGTAATAGGCATCGTTTTTTGTGTATCCAGTATGTTCGGTTTCCCAT
>JAVGWX010000025.1:19448532-19666032 GCA_036924085.1 Ariolimax columbianus | reverse complement strand
CACATGGGTTGAGGATAGGCGTCTCCAATATGCTTTAGGGTTTTTTCTCTAAATTCATGTCTGATTCTTCCCTCTTTCTATCGATACCTGATATTTTCGCTTCCACCGTGAAGTTGGGCTGTTGGTCTATATTTTCATATACTTGTATCATTTCCCATGTTGTTGGACATTTTGATATGATGTCACTGTTCCTGGCTGTAAGGGCTTTTGATAGATGATTGAAGCTTGTTCTTTTTATGCGGTTTGTTGTTAATTCATTGACTTTTCCCTGCATTAGATGTTTATTCATGCGCTTGTATTTTTTGTCATACTTCAAAGTCGGAGCCCAAGTATCGATTGTTGCCGGTCTCATTGTAGAATATAGCGATATAACGACATGAATTCCCTCAACAGTTTGTCTGGACTTGCTCTTTCTAACTCGAAGAGTTTGTCAGCTCTGCTGAGTTCTGGCAATACGGGTTGCAAGAAAATGAGATACAATTTATTTTCAGCAGCATTGTTCATATTGTACAAAAGCTCTGCTGTGTAATTCCGCTCTACGCCTTTAGCCATTTGAAAGAAATGAAGCTTTAATTCATCATACTGATCCAGCACAGGTGTGACAAAAGGTCCTATTGACAGCAGCGTGTATCAGACAGCTTAAAAATATTTAAAGGATCTTCTCCAACAGTTACGCATGAATACAATTATCTGTACTTTTGTGACCATCAGTACTATGACAGAACCAATTGTATATATCTGCCACCAGGAATTCGACATTTCTTGGCATTACCTTCAGAGCCTGAGACAGTTGATTTTAATGGTTCTACTTTAAATATATATTTAAAAATCTCAATTGTATGAACATCATAGAGAACAAACATGATATAAAATATTTATATAAAACATAAAATTATCCATACTAAACAAAATCACAGAGGAAAATCCTTATACAGGCTGTGCATAAATCTCGTTCAACATTTCTTGGCATTACCTTCAGAGCATGGGCCGAACACAGTTGAGTTTAATAGCATATACATTTGATATTCACAGTGTTTGAACATTCGTCTCGAAACTTGTGATGACAAAGTGGAGTCCTTATCGTAGAGGAGATATAAACATGCTGAAAAGGATACAAAGAAGAGCGACAAAACAAACTGATAGTGGGATTTCAGAACTACAGTTACGAAGAAAGACTCAGATCGGCCTACAGTGTCTAGAAAAGAGAAGAAGGCGAGGTGACTTAATACAGGTTTAAAAGATAATCACATGAAAGGTTAAATTAGACTATAACAAGTTTTTCAAAATGTAACCACCAACGAGAAAAAGAGGGCACAGATACAAATTAGCTAAAGAAAGGTCCAGATTAGACATTAGGAAATATCTTTTTAGTCAGAGAGTTGTGAATGCTTGGAATGCATTGCCCCAGAAGGTAGTGGAGGCAAAGACAGTTAATGCATTTAAGAATAGATTGGATGCGCATAGCTTTTAAAGCAGGGTATTGCAAATGTAACTGGTTGTCTACAGACTCTGATGAGTCTTCTAAACCAGTATAAAAACTTTAAGTTAAGCGTCAAGACAAGAGTGAGTTATGCCACACATTGCATTACGCCCATCGGTTGCCAGACCAAAACATTTTTAAATTGGAATGTTTTTCAAATCACGAAAATTGTTCATGACTTGGAACATGCTGTCGACCGTTCAAGATTACAATGATAAGAAAGCCAAGGAAAGTGGTTACAAGTTTCTTTGATGTGCGACTGTAGTAGCACGCTATCACACAGATCCGCTTGTCCGTTATGATATCAATGCTGTCGTCAATGATTAGCGAGGAGGTGGAATCTTTCCAATCATTTAGTAATTCATCATGGACGGTTGGGCTTAACGTCCTTTTTCAGGTCAGGTCAGGTTGGGGCACATATGAAGACACCCTCACAACCCCACGCAACCCTTCTCTGTCAGCGGCCACTGCCTGTGCCTCATCTGGTCGGAGATTGGTCCATTCTTTTATGTTGTCCTCCCACCTCTTTTTGGGCCGGCCTCTTCCTTATCTGCCTTGCTCCTTTTCGTGGAGGATCGTATTTGCAAGACCATTTGATCTCGATATGTGACCGTACCAAGCGAGTTTCCTTCTTTAGACAGTTGCCAAGAGGTCTTCAAAAGGCCCTATTGCTGTTGTAATTCTATCTCGTATTTCCTCATTTGTAACTCGATCTTTGTACGTGACGTTTAAAAGTCTTCGGAAACATCTCATCTTCAAGGCCTGGGTCCTTCGCTGAAGGTCAGCTGTAACTGTCCATGTCTCACAAGCATAGCGGAATATTGACAGGACCAGTGTACGCATTTAAACTGGCTGTATACAAACTGTAGAGTCTTCTAAACCAGTATAAATAAGTTAAGTTAATTAATCTGATTTTCGTGCATAGTGCTAACCGTTTATCTTGCCAGATTTAGTTAAGCCGTGCAAGCGCCGCCATTGTCTGTGCTATTCTGGCCAACACCTCACATTTTGATCCTTCATCACTGACAATCGACCCTCACAAAAGAGTTATTGGTCAATACCCACAAGGAGTAGGTTACTCTTTTGGGCGCTCTAAAAAGGACGTTAAGTGGCGGGTTGTCGTAGCTTTCCTCACATCCCGAGCGTGCTGATGAAGGTAGACCGGAGTTCTCCAAGGGGTTGTGCTATGCTTGGCTTCATCTACGTGTCACTCACTACTACAGTAACCACGTTGATGCCTCACCTCGTTAGCAAAGATGGTTACCCTTCTATCCATTGGTTCTTCGTCTTTGATCATTATTTTGGTCTTTTCTGTATTTATTTTCATGACGTAGAATTTTGATGTTTCGCTGATGTTTTATTGAGCAGCGTTTGTATATCTTCCTCTGTTTTGGCAAAAATGGCTTGGTCATCGTCAAACTTTATTGTCTCCGGTTGTTCGTCGTAAAATCTTTACTCCCAGATTGCATTTCTTCATTGCCTAGGCAATTGCCTCTGCATTGAACAGTTCAGGGGATACTGGGTCTTGTGTCGCTTCTCCAAGTTGTATAATTGACTTCTGATTTGTGCATACCTGTGTATCAGACAGGGGATCGGCTCTTCAATTTCGGCTTATTTAAAATCTCGAACAGTGGTTTCAATGGTCAGGTGACCACGTAACCGGTGAGGTCGTTGGGGCACCCATGAAGCCACCACCATAAACCTACGTGACTCCTCTCTGTCAGTTGCCTCTACTTGTACCTCCTCTGGTCGGAGATCGGTTAATTCTTTAATGTTGTCCTACCACCGCTTCTTAGCACTACCGCTTCGCCGTCCGCCTTGCACCTTTCCGTGTGGGATCGTATTTTCAAGACTGCTTGACCTCAATATGTGGCTGGACCGAGGGAATTTCCGTCTTTAGACCATTGCCTAGTAGTCTTCAAAAGGCCATATTGCTGCTGGAATTCTTTCTCTAATTTTCGTATTTGTAACTTGGTCTTTGTGTGTGACATTTAAAAGATGGACCCAAAGGTACGTGTTCGCATCGGCTGCTGGAGGTCGCGGGTTCAAATCCCGGTGGAGACACCGGAATTTGTGTTTCACGTGGATCATCCGGTAAATATTTCCCCTGATCTCTGAGTAGTGAGATCAGACACCCGTGTTCAGGGGCGCGCACGTTAAAAATACCTTAGCATTTAGAAATCGAAAAGAGTAGGCCTAACGGCCGCAAAATTCAAGTTCAAAATCTACTCAAATTATCCTAAAGATTCTCACGGCACAGAGAATATGTCGCAAAAAAGGGACTATGTGGCCATAACAACAGGTCTTGGTTATGTGGTTAGCGGAGCGGCTTAGATGGCACCTGACAGGCTGAGGGTCTACCTCGCTCTAATTTACGATTGCACCTCCACCATTCTTAAAAATAGGCGATCGTATATTCCAGGGGCTAACAGATGCTGGGATTGACCTGGCAAGTCACCTGTGGATTTTCACCTGCCAAAAAATATGAAACAAAGGAGGTCGCACCTCCACAGGAAGTCTATCGACATAAGTAGACTGAAGGTAGGTAGATAGATAGATAGATAGATAGATAGAAAGATAGATAGATAGGTAGATAGATAGATAGATAGATAGATAGATAGATAGATAGATAGATAGATAGATAGATAGATAGATAGATAGATAGATAGATAGATAGATAGATAGATAGATAGATAGATAGATAGATAGATAGATAGATAGATAGATAGATAGATAGATAGATAGATAGATAGATAGATAGATAGATAGATAGATAGATAGATAGGTAGATAGATAGATAGATAGATAGATAGATAGATAGATAGATAGATAGATAGATAGATAGATAGATAGATAGATAGAAAGATAGATATATAGATAGATAGATAGATAGGTAGATAGATAGATAGATATATAGATTGATAGATAGATAGATAGATAGATAGATAGATAGAAAGATAGATAGAAAGAAAGATAGATAGATAGATAGATAGATAGATAGATAGATAGATAGATAGATAGATAGATAGATAGATAGATAGATAGATAGATAGATAGATAGATAGATAGATAGATAGATAGATAGATAGATAGATAGGTAGATAGATAGATAGATAGATAGATAGGTAGATAGATAGATAGATAGATAGGTAGATAGATAGATAGATAGATAGATAGATAGATAGATAGATAGATAGATAGATAGATAGATAGATAGATAGATAGATAGATAGGTAGGTAGATAGATAGATTTAAAAGTCTTCGGAAACATCTCACTTTCAAGGCTTGTATCTTCCGTTGCAGGTCAGCTGTAATTTTCTATGGCACTCGGTCAAAAGTTTTGTTGTAGTCTATGCGGCAGATAAAAAGGGGCCTTCTCTGATCCATCATTTTCTTTTTCTTCTTCTTCTTCTTCTTCTTCTTCTTCTTCTTCTTCTTCTTCTTCTTCTTCTTCTTGTGATCACATCATAGATGTTGACACCAGCAGACGAGTTTCCGCGATGAACTCAACCGTTGACTGCAGTTACTCTTTAGCGCCATACAGCTTTGATTGTAGTGTCGAATCTTCCAGTAGCTGAGCGTGGGCTCTGTCAAGGCTCAGAGTCCGGTACTGCACCCGCCTGGTGGGGATCCACAAGGCGAGCACCATCGGGGGATTCATCTATAGGTGTATTTATCCATGTAAAGCGAGGGTTGCGTGATACTGTGGTTTCCGCTGCGCCTTCTGGCCCAGTATCTACGTCTTTAGCATTTCTTCAATGGGAGAGTGGGCCCATCCTCGCCTCCAACTGGCTGGGGTGTCGATTGCGTCTCTGTTGTTCCATCTTACCTTCCGCTGGGGTTGAACCTCAACCGTTGGGATGATTGCTGGGCATAACAGGTTCCACCACGTGTAGGTGAGGTAGACGGGCAGGAGAGGCTATGAGGCATATGAGTCCTGTAGGTGAGGTAGATTTAGGCAGGAAAGGCTATGAGACATATGTCCTGTATGTGAGGTAGACAGGCAGGAGAGGCTATGAGACATATGAGTCCTGTAGGTGAGGTAGACAGGCAGGAGAGGCTATGAGACATATGTTCTGTAGGTGAGGTAGACAGGCAGGAGAGGCTATGATACATATGTTCTGTAGGTGAGGTAGACTTAGGCAGGAGAGGCTATGAGACATACGAGTTCTGTAGGTGAGGTAGACAGGCAGGAGAAGCTATGAGACATATGAGTCCTGTAGGTGAGGTAGACTTAGGCAGGAGAGGCTATGAGACATATGAGTTCTGTAGGTGAGGTAGACTTAGGAAGGAGAGGCTATGAGGCATATGTCCTGTAGATGAGGTAGATAGACAGGAGAGGCCATGATACATACGAGTAGTCCTCTAGGTGAGGTAGATGGACAGGAGAGGCTATGAGACATACGAGTTCTGTAGGTGAGATAGACTTAGGCAGGAGAGGCTATGAGACATATGTTCTGTAGGTGAGGTAGATTTAGGCAGGAAAGGCTATGAGACATATGTTCTGTAGGTGAGGTAGATTTAGGCAGGAAAGGATATAAGACATATGTTCTGTAGGTGAGGTAGACTTAGGAAGGAGAGGCTATGAGGCATATGTTCTGTAGATGAGGTAGATAGACAGGAGAGACCATGAGACATACGAGTAGTCCTCTAGGTGAGGTAGATAGACAGGAGAGGCTATGAGACATACGAGTCCTGTAGGTGAGGTAGATGGACAGGAGAGGCTATGAGACATACGAGTTCTGTAGGTGAGGTAGACAGGCAGGAGAAGCAATGAGACATATGAGTCCTGTAGGTGAGGTAGACAGGCAGGAGAAGCAATGAGACATATGAGTCCTGTAGGTGAGGTAGACAGGCAGGAGAGGCTATGAGACGTAGGAGTCCTGTAGGTGAGGTAGACAGGTAGGAGAGGCTATGAGATATATGAGTCCTGTAGGTGAGGTGACAGGCAGGAGAGGCTATGAGACGTAGGAGTCCTGTAGGTGAGGTAGACAGGCAGGAGAGGCTATGAGACATACGAGTCCTTAGGTAAGGTAGATGGACAGGAGAGGCTATGAGACATATGAGTCCTGTAGGTGAGGTAGACTTAGGCAGGAGGGATATGAGCCATAAGTCCTGTAGGTGAGGTAGATAGACAGGAGAGGCTATGAGACATACGAGTCCTGTATTGTGCTTTACTGTCACATGGACCCTATCATTGTCTCAGTAAAGAGCGTCAATGCCCTCCAGACCTGCTTTTTCTAGTCCGCCATAGCGCTTGATGTTGCCGAAAAAGCTCAGTTTCCGAGACATAACCTGGTTTATAAGCCAGTTTTCTTCGACACTCAGATTTTGCAGGATGGCTTTGTTTGTTATTTTCTTTACCCAATGTATTTTTAGAATTCTTCTGTAGCATTTTGTCTTGAAAACCCCGATTCTCTGTTTAAATATTTGTGTGATTGTCCATGTCTCGCTTCCGTACATTGCCACTGGGAATACGCATATTCTGAAGATCTTCAGTTTTAATTCGTTGTTTATATTGTGCCACACATTTAACATATTATTCAGTTTCTGCATCGCTCTGGACAATCGTCTCCATATTTCCCTTCCACAGTCCCCATTATGTGTTATCAAAGAGCCAAGGTGTTCAAAGTAATCCACGTGTTCAGTTTTTCATTACCAATAGGGATCTGGGGTTGGGGGTCTGTGTTTTTTTTTTAGAATTCAGGTGTGGCATGACAATCAGCTGAAGGTTATTTAGGGAGGAGGGGGGGTGGGCGGGGGGTTGGGTCAATGTGGTTTAGAGGTTAGGCCTCTCAAAGCAACGAAGGGAGACGTTGGACGATCAAATCCCGTAAGTTTCAAGTAATCCCTGGTCTCAAGGGAGATGGTGCCAAAGCGCCGGCATCCTGAGTTACCTCCAGTCGTCTTGACTTACGTCTTGCCACTGGTCCAAGGTAGCTCGGGACCATATAGTAGAGGCTGATAACCAGCGCAATTGACATCATATAGACACAAAACCGTCTGGTTGTATACAGACTCTGTAAAGCCTTCTAAACCAGTGAAATGAAGTTCAGTTGAGTTAATTAAGTTGCCATTCATAGGCAACTAACTTATTTTAGGGCAAGAGCGCCAGAGATTTTTGCAGAGGCACGGATGGATAGACAACATCAAGAAGTGGAGGGAACACAGTCTGACTAAGTGTATCGACCTGTCTCGGGACAGATAACAGACAAGAATAGCACCACTGCCCACACAGAGAGTACAGATGACAGACAAGAATAGCACTATTGCCCACACAGAGAGTACAGATGACAGACAAGAATAGCACCACTGCCCACACAGAGAGTATATCGTAAGAGGTGACTAGCATGGCATGACATGGCATGACATGGCATGACATGGCATAATATCAGTTGGTTAGGTGGTTTGTTAAGAGCATCATAGATAGCGCTTAACAGACTGCGGGTCTACTTTGCAACACTATGCTCTAGTGTTTGAGTCTATTAGTTAGTTGATTGCCCATTGCAAGCGAAGATGTCGATAGCGTCAGACATGTTTATTCAGATGTGAATAAATATGACTGTACAATCTGATCTGAGCGTGACAAACTTTACCGAACGTAGGGCATCGTGAACAGACCCCATGTGACTGTGCAATCTGATCTGAGCGTGACAAACTTTACCCTACGTATGGGCACACGTGAACATAATTTGTAACTGGTCCGTCTTGTATTCTTTCCTGTCGTGCAGCTCGCTTTTCCTGCGCCTCCGTAATGGCCCTCTGCTCTACTGTGCAAGTACCATTTGTGATGGCAGTGCACCAGGCTGAGCAGTTCGGAGCAAGCAGCTCCCAGGCAGCAACATCAATGAAGAAACTTTTCAAAGAAACTTTTAGAGTGTCTTTGTATCGTTTCTTGTGTCCCCCCCCCCCCCCCCCCCTATCCCTGCGAGCGCTGTCCTGTCATGAGCTCACTGTACAACAGTTGTTTAGGGAGGCGCTCATCTGACATGCGAACAACTTACCCTGTCTATCTGATCTGGGCTGTGTACAGCAGCGTATGGATGATAGAGTGTTGTCCAGCAAAGAACTACAGCGTTGGGCACTCTCTTCTGCCAACTGATCCTGTGCATTCTTCAGAGACAGTTTACATGGACATGATTAAGTTTCCTGACATGCCTGCTACAGATTGTCCGTGTTTCGCTTGCGTACAGAATGGTAGTTAGCACAACAGCACGAGGTGCACTTATCTTGGTGGCAACACTAATTCCCTGTCGGTCCCAAACGTTGTTTCGTATACTTCCCCAAGCACCACTCGTATTGGAAATCCTGTTGTGGAACCTAGCGTCAATACTTCCTTCCTATTATCATCATCATGTAGCATGTCCTTTATAGAACGTCGCTCCCATCACACTGTCTGAAAGAAACTCGTTTTCTTGCCAAAACTCCAGCCTTCGCCAGTCATACCCAGGCAGTCTAATTAAGATGGACTCGCAGATCGCTTAACCACCCTCCAAGAAACTGACTGTATACATACTCTGCACTCTTCTAAACCAGTTAAGAGACAACTCGAGATACATTTCCATCACCCTACACTAGATGATGATTTGCATTATAAAACTCAGCATGGATTAAATATCTAATCCGATCCAACATTTCCAGCGTAAAAAACGGAACAATTCAACATGGACGCTCTTTCAGTTAGAATGTCAACACTAAGTTGGAGTGTTTCTTGAGCTGAAATATTGGATTTGGGCAATTATATGTAAGTCATTTTAGTGAAATTTAAGTCGTTACGTTATTGTCAATATCAATTAGGCGCACAGTGCCAGATATAACGAAAATCGGTCCCTGAATAACAAACATATTTGCAATGGCCTGGGTGAATGAATGGCAAATGCAAATATTTTTGTAATATGGCAATGTAATGTTGTTCTAAATGTTCATGTTGACTTTGTTGTTTTCTCTTCCTCATCTCTTGAAATGAGAATGACCACAATAAGTAAGATTACTCTTTTGTACGCGTTGAAAAGGACGTTAAGTGGCGGGTTGATGGCCTAGGCTGATGAAGGTAGACCAGGGTTCCTCCAAGCGGTTGTGCTATGCTTGGGCTTAATCTGCGTGTCGTTCACTACTACAGGGATCATGTCGATCCCCCACCTCGTTAGCCAGGCTGCCATGAAAACAGCCCGTTTCCAGGAAGGGCTGCGGGTAAGCCAAGGTGAGGGTCTTGGCCAGTATGTTTTACCTGACCCTGACTAACATGTCTGATCAGTACATTTTGCATGACCAGACGTTAAGACTTCCTTCCCTGTCTCTTGTATAAATGTCACTGTCTTTTCTATGAGTCGCTGATTGATGTCATCTCGTACACTGCTCTCAGCCCCCCCCCCCCTCATTTTGGTGCTGAAACAAATACTATATTTTATCTTTGCAGACTGAGACGGCAAAAAGCAAAATGGTGGATATGCCTCGGTGAAATTATGAAGCAGGAAATAGTACCAGATTATGAAGTAAGTGTTTTATGTTCATAGCTATTGGTGAGGAGACAAAAGTGCCAAAGACAGTACTAACAATAGACCATTTTCTTCTCCTGTGTAGAAACCAAACTGGCAACAGCAAATAAAATGATTAAATTAATATATCTAACAACCAATCACTGTTGTTGCTAATGTCACTTGGACTTGAGTTAGGTACTCTTGATAACATTCTTTGATGGCAGGTTACTGTGGCTCTTCTCAGATTCTGAGGTGTACTTGAGAAGGTGGGCCATAGCCCTCCTGGCTGAAGAGTAATGCGTGGGGCTCATCAGTAAGCTCACCATTATGGGGATCACAGTGCTGATCCCCACCCACTTCATTAGTTTGGTTGCAATAATACAGCCTGTTTCCAGGGAGAACTGCTTGGAAGTGAGGTGCTTGTCTTTATCAGTGTGGTTTCACCTGACCCTGGCTAACATAGTCAGATCAGTATGTCTCACCTGACCCTGACTAACATAGTCTGATCAGTATGTTTCACCTGACCCTGACTAACATAGTCTGATCAGTGTGTTTCACCTGACCTGACTAACATAGTCAGATGAGTATGTTTCACCTGACCCTGACTAACATAGTCTAATCAGTATGTTTCACCTGACCCTGACTAATATAGTCTGATCAGTATGTCTCACCTGACCCTGACTAACATAGTCTGATCAGTATGTTTCACCTGACCCTGACTAACATAGTCAGATCAGTGTGTTTCACCTGACCCTGACTATCATAGTCTGATCAGTATGTTTCACATGACCCTGGCTAACATAGCCTGATCAGTATGTTTTGCCTGACCCTAACATAGTCTGATCAGTATGTTTTCCCTGACTGGTCGTTCTAACAATCAATCAACAATGACGCAATGACTGCAGTCAACAACTCATCGCTGGTTGCTTTCATCAGGGTTAGCAAATATAAGCCCTAAAAGACTCTTGTGGTGGCCTGGAAACAAGCTGGACTCATGTATCTTGGCAGAAAGAAGAAAGACAAATTTCATCTAAACAATTCTTAACGTCTTCATACTGGTTTACAATACTCTGCCAGTATTCAACCAGTTTCATTTACATTTCCTTGCTCTAAAAGCTACGCGCATCTAATCTATTCTTAAATGCATTAATTGTTCCTACCTCAACTATTTCCTGTGCCAATGCATTCCAAGCATTCACCACTCTCTAACTAAAAAAATATTTCCTAATATCTAAATAAGATTTTCTGTTGTACATACTCTTCCATGCACTTTATAATCATCATCATCATCAGTCCCACAACCTAGAAGGTCGTTGAGGCACCGTTATTGCAGTTTGTCGAACCAGTTCCCGCCATTTGGCAAAATGTTTCGCCAGGGTATTAGTTTCAGCTATAGACCTTCCCATCTACTCTTTTATATTGTCCTCTCATCTCTTTTTTGGTCTCCCTCTCCCACGCTTCCCAGGCACAGTGCCTTGCAGGACGGTCTTGGTCAGCCCCACCGATCGTGATATTTGTCCATACCATGTCAATGTTCGTGTTTTTACTATCGTCAGTAGGTTTTTATACTGGCCTAACTCCTTCCTAACGATTTCAAGAACATTCTGGTTTGTAACGCGATCCAGATATGAAATGTCAAGAATTCTTCGCAAGCATCTTATTTCCATTGCGCAAATTTTACGTTCTAGGTCAGCCGTCAGAGTCCAAGTCTCACACGCGTAGAGAGAGATATACTGAGGTGACCATTGTATACATTAAAGTCAGCTTCGATTTAAGGCTGATGTTCTTGTCTTTCCAGATTATTCGCAGTCTGGTCAGGGCGACCATGGCCACCGCTGTTCTTGACTGGATCTCCGCTCTAGATCCCTCCGCATTCATTTCTGCTCCAAGATATTTGAACCGTGTAAAACTTTCTAGAAGTTCCCCTTTGACTATAATCGGGTTTAAAATAGCCTCTGAGGCGTTAACCATAATCTTACTCTTCTCTGCACTGATTTCCATCCACAATTTCTGGGCATCATTGTCCAGGTTTGTGACTAGCCTTACAACTTCAGGTTCTGTTCCAGCCAGACCGGTAATATCGTCGGCAAACTGGAGGTTTGTGAGTATGCGTCCACCTATACTGACCGTCCCTACGTAATAATCAAATATTTTATCATAATATCAATCCCTTTATAATCAAATTGCTGCAATTTAAGTCTTCCCTCCATCTCGGACACTCTGGTCCGCCGCTGCCGGTCTGTGTTTGGTCACGTGGTCCAACTGCATCGGGAAGTTCCGGCTCACCAGATAATATCCAAGTCAGCTAGCGAAACAACAGTCTCCCACTGGCCGGCTAGAGGTGCATGTGGGGGTGCCCCCATTCTACATGGCTCCGACAGAAAACAGTCTCTCCTTTGGCACTGAACGAGGTTTAGCTACAAGTCTCAGCGGTTGTCTACAGTGTCTTCCGGCCTACAGTGTCTAGAAAAGAGAAGAAATCGAGGTGACTTAATACAGGTTTATAAGATGATGAGAGGAATGGATAAATTAGACTATAACGAGTTTTTCAAAATACAGCCACCCACAAGTACAAGAGGGCATAGCTACAAATTAACTCAAGAGATGTCTAGATTAGATATTAGGAAATATTTTTATAGTCAGAGATTGGTGAATGCTTGGAATGCATTACCAGGGGAGGTAGTGGAGGCAGGGACAGTTAATGCATTTAAAAATAAATTGGATGCGCATAGCTTTTAGAGCAAGGTAATGTAAATGAAACTGGTTGCAAACATCTACACTAAACTCCATTTGCCAGCTTACCGACCACTCTCAAAGTTGATCTAAATCCGACCTCAATATATCCACTTCCGCTTTAGATGAGACACTACTGCATAGTTTTGTGTCATCAGTAAATTTTGTAATCATGGATCCCATATCAATGTCCAAATCGTTTATATATATATATATATATCAAGAACAATATCGGTCCCAAAACCGAGCCCTGTGGCACTCCACTTTTCACTTCACAACACTCAGAGTACTCCCTAATTATGCCCACCCTCTGCCTTCTTCCCGTTCACCAATTTTCAATCCATTTGATAACTTCCCGACCTATTCCATGTGATTTTAACTTTCGAATACATCTTTGATGAGGTACTCTATCAAAGGCCTTTGCTAAATCTAGATAAATAACGTCCACTATGTTTTACAATGTTTTCATTGATTATTGACTCTAACAATTTACAGACTAAGCTCGTTAAACTCACCGGTCTATAATTCGCTGGATCTGATTTTTTGCCTTTTTTGAATAAGGCGATCACTCCTGCATCTTTCCAATCTCTTGGAACAATCCCTTTTGCAAGTGATTGAGAACATAATATAGCCAATAGTTTTGCTAGTTGATCTCTAATTTCAAACAGCAATATTGGATGAATACCATCTTGACCTTATCCACTTTCAACTCCTCCAATTTTTGGAAAACCATTTCCTCTGTAATACAGGTTGATCTTAATCCTGCTGTATCCATGTCTCTTTGAAAGATATCTGAAGAGCTGACATTGAATCTGTGAAAATAAGTGTTTTGGGCATTCAAAGGAAAGGCATCATAAACTGTCCTCAGACAGTGCAAAGTCGGTTCAAGTTCAATGATTTCAGCTTCATAATTGGAGCAAACCTCTCTGCAAGCATCAGACGGTTCATCAAAGGATCCGTCCCGGGTATTTTATATAAACGCCATAACCTGCTTTGATGGTGGCTTTAAACGCACAGCATGTTTTATACATGGACTCTAGCATAGAAGGAAGATAAATGATTGGAAATGTAGTGCTATTGTAGAATAGAAAGAGTGTATTGAAAAGAAAGATCCAATGACAATGTCCTCACTGAGGTAGGCGCACAACAACACATATTGAAAATTATACAAAATGAAGATTGAGTTGACTGGGGCACAATATGCTTTGTACAGAAGATACTAGAGGGCAGGATCTAGGGGGGAGAAAGAGAAAATTCTTTGCGATTTTCAGAACTGCATTTACTTCATTTAACACTTCATGCTAATAAATAATCTTTATTATGAATACTTCATGTGATAGATAATTTAATAATTTGCCTTACGATGTTTAGATCGTAATTTTAGCTCAATTGGTTCAATAATAATAAATTTTATTTTGACTAAAACTTTTGCGCATTTTGGTCCAGACTGAAAGATGCAAATCGGCAAAATTAACCCGGGCGGAAAGATACAGACCAGCAAAATTAACCAGAGCTAAAGACACAAATGAGCAAAATTAGCCTGGACTGAAAGACAAATTTGCTAAATTAATCTGGACTGAAAGACACAAATCAACAAAGTCAGCCCAGACTGAAAGACAAATCTGCAAATAAGCCCAAACTGAAAGACACAAATCAATAAAATTAGCCCAAACTGAAATCACAAATCAACAAAATTAGCCCAAACTGAAATCACAAATCAACAAATTTAGCCCAAACTGATTTTAACTTTCAAAATAATCTTTAATGAGGTACTCCATCAAAGGCCTTTGCTAAATCTAGATAAATAACGTCCACTATGTTTTACAATGTTTTCATTGATTATTGACTCTAACAATTTACAGACTAAGCTCGTTAAACTCACCGGTCTATAATTCGCTGGATCTGATTTTTTGCCTTTTTTGAATAAGGCGATCACTCCTGCATCTTTCCAATCTCTTGGAACAATCCCTTTTGCAAGTGATTGAGAACATAATATAGCCAATAGTTTTGCTAGTTGATCTCTAATTTCAAACAGCAATATTGGATGAATACCATCTTGACCTTATCCACTTTCAACTCCTCCAATTTTTGGAAAACCATTTCCTCTGTAATACAGGTTGATCTTAATCCTGCTGTATCCATGTCTCTTTGAAAGATATCTGAAGAGCTGACATTGAATCTGTGAAAATAAGTGTTTTGGGCATTCAAAGGAAAGGCATCATAAACTGTCCTCAGACAGTGCAAAGTCGGTTCAAGTTCAATGATTTCAGCTTCATAATTGGAGCAAACCTCTCTGCAAGCATCAGACGGTTCATCAAAGGATCCGTCCCGGGTATTTTATATAAACGCCATAACCTGCTTTGATGGTGGCTTTAAACGCACAGCATGTTTTATACATGGACTCTAGCATAGAAGGAAGATAAATGATTGGAAATGTAGTGCTATTGTAGAATAGAAAGAGTGTATTGAAAAGAAAGATCCAATGACAATGTCCTCACTGAGGTAGGCGCACAACAACACATATTGAAAATTATACAAAATGAAGATTGAGTTGACTGGGGCACAATATGCTTTGTACAGAAGATACTAGAGGGCAGGATCTAGGGGGGAGAAAGAGAAAATTCTTTGCGATTTTCAGAACTGCATTTACTTCATTTAACACTTCATGCTAATAAATAATCTTTATTATGAATACTTCATGTGATAGATAATTTAATAATTTGCCTTACGATGTTTAGATCGTAATTTTAGCTCAATTGGTTCAATAATAATAAATTTTATTTTGACTAAAACTTTTGCGCATTTTGGTCCAGACTGAAAGATGCAAATCGGCAAAATTAACCCGGGCGGAAAGATACAGACCAGCAAAATTAACCAGAGCTAAAGACACAAATGAGCAAAATTAGCCTGGACTGAAAGACAAATTTGCTAAATTAATCTGGACTGAAAGACACAAATCAACAAAGTCAGCCCAGACTGAAAGACAAATCTGCAAATAAGCCCAAACTGAAAGACACAAATCAATAAAATTAGCCCAAACTGAAATCACAAATCAACAAAATTAGCCCAAACTGAAATCACAAATCAACAAATTTAGCCCAAACTGATTTTAACTTTCAAAATAATCTTTAATGAGGTACTCCATCAAAGGCCTTTGCTAAATCTAGATAAATAACGTCCACTATGTTTTACAATGTTTTCATTGATTATTGACTCTAACAATTTACAGACTAAGCTCGTTAAACTCACCGGTCTATAATTCGCTGGATCTGATTTTTTGCCTTTTTTGAATAAGGCGATCACTCCTGCATCTTTCCAATCTCTTGGAACAATCCCTTTTGCAAGTGATTGAGAACATAATATAGCCAATAGTTTTGCTAGTTGATCTCTAATTTCAAACAGCAATATTGGATGAATACCATCTTGACCTTATCCACTTTCAACTCCTCCAATTTTTGGAAAACCATTTCCTCTGTAATACAGGTTGATCTTAATCCTGCTGTATCCATGTCTCTTTGAAAGATATCTGAAGAGCTGACATTGAATCTGTGAAAATAAGTGTTTTGGGCATTCAAAGGAAAGGCATCATAAACTGTCCTCAGACAGTGCAAAGTCGGTTCAAGTTCAATGATTTCAGCTTCATAATTGGAGCAAACCTCTCTGCAAGCATCAGACGGTTCATCAAAGGATCCGTCCCGGGTATTTTATATAAACGCCATAACCTGCTTTGATGGTGGCTTTAAACGCACAGCATGTTTTATACATGGACTCTAGCATAGAAGGAAGATAAATGATTGGAAATGTAGTGCTATTGTAGAATAGAAAGAGTGTATTGAAAAGAAAGATCCAATGACAATGTCCTCACTGAGGTAGGCGCACAACAACACATATTGAAAATTATACAAAATGAAGATTGAGTTGACTGGGGCACAATATGCTTTGTACAGAAGATACTAGAGGGCAGGATCTAGGGGGGAGAAAGAGAAAATTCTTTGCGATTTTCAGAACTGCATTTACTTCATTTAACACTTCATGCTAATAAATAATCTTTATTATGAATACTTCATGTGATAGATAATTTAATAATTTGCCTTACGATGTTTAGATCGTAATTTTAGCTCAATTGGTTCAATAATAATAAATTTTATTTTGACTAAAACTTTTGCGCATTTTGGTCCAGACTGAAAGATGCAAATCGGCAAAATTAACCCGAGCGGAAAGATACAGACCAGCAAAATTAACCAGAGCTAAAGACACAAATGAGCAAAATTAGCCTGGACTGAAAGACAAATTTGCTAAATTAATCTGGACTGAAAGACACAAATCAACAAAGTCAGCCCAGACTGAAAGACAAATCTGCAAATAAGCCCAAACTGAAAGACACAAATCAATAAAATTAGCCCAAACTGAAATCACAAATCAACAAAATTAGCCCAAACTGAAATCACAAATCAACAAATTTAGCCCAAACTGATTTTAACTTTCAAAATAATCTTTAATGAGGTACTCCATCAAAGGCCTTTGCTAAATCTAGATAAATAACGTCCACTATGTTTTACAATGTTTTCATTGATTATTGACTCTAACAATTTACAGACTAAGCTCGTTAAACTCACCGGTCTATAATTCGCTGGATCTGATTTTTTGCCTTTTTTGAATAAGGCGATCACTCCTGCATCTTTCCAATCTCTTGGAACAATCCCTTTTGCAAGTGATTGAGAACATAATATAGCCAATAGTTTTGCTAGTTGATCTCTAATTTCAAACAGCAATATTGGATGAATACCATCTTGACCTTATCCACTTTCAACTCCTCCAATTTTTGGAAAACCATTTCCTCTGTAATACAGGTTGATCTTAATCCTGCTGTATCCATGTCTCTTTGAAAGATATCTGAAGAGCTGACATTGAATCTGTGAAAATAAGTGTTTTGGGCATTCAAAGGAAAGGCATCATAAACTGTCCTCAGACAGTGCAAAGTCGGTTCAAGTTCAATGATTTCAGCTTCATAATTGGAGCAAACCTCTCTGCAAGCATCAGACGGTTCATCAAAGGATCCGTCCCGGGTATTTTATATAAACGCCATAACCTGCTTTGATGGTGGCTTTAAACGCACAGCATGTTTTATACATGGACTCTAGCATAGAAGGAAGATAAATGATTGGAAATGTAGTGCTATTGTAGAATAGAAAGAGTGTATTGAAAAGAAAGATCCAATGACAATGTCCTCACTGAGGTAGGCGCACAACAACACATATTGAAAATTATACAAAATGAAGATTGAGTTGACTGGGGCACAATATGCTTTGTACAGAAGATACTAGAGGGCAGGATCTAGGGGGGAGAAAGAGAAAATTCTTTGCGATTTTCAGAACTGCATTTACTTCATTTAACACTTCATGCTAATAAATAATCTTTATTATGAATACTTCATGTGATAGATAATTTAATAATTTGCCTTACGATGTTTAGATCGTAATTTTAGCTCAATTGGTTCAATAATAATAAATTTTATTTTGACTAAAACTTTTGCGCATTTTGGTCCAGACTGAAAGATGCAAATCGGCAAAATTAACCCGGGCGGAAAGATACAGACCAGCAAAATTAACCAGAGCTAAAGACACAAATGAGCAAAATTAGCCTGGACTGAAAGACAAATTTGCTAAATTAATCTGGACTGAAAGACACAAATCAACAAAGTCAGCCCAGACTGAAAGACAAATCTGCAAATAAGCCCAAACTGAAAGACACAAATCAATAAAATTAGCCCAAACTGAAATCACAAATCAACAAAATTAGCCCAAACTGAAATCACAAATCAACAAATTTAGCCCAAACTGATTTTAACTTTCAAAATAATCTTTAATGAGGTACTCCATCAAAGGCCTTTGCTAAATCTAGATAAATAACGTCCACTATGTTTTACAATGTTTTCATTGATTATTGACTCTAACAATTTACAGACTAAGCTCGTTAAACTCACCGGTCTATAATTCGCTGGATCTGATTTTTTGCCTTTTTTGAATAAGGCGATCACTCCTGCATCTTTCCAATCTCTTGGAACAATCCCTTTTGCAAGTGATTGAGAACATAATATAGCCAATAGTTTTGCTAGTTGATCTCTAATTTCAAACAGCAATATTGGATGAATACCATCTTGACCTTATCCACTTTCAACTCCTCCAATTTTTGGAAAACCATTTCCTCTGTAATACAGGTTGATCTTAATCCTGCTGTATCCATGTCTCTTTGAAAGATATCTGAAGAGCTGACATTGAATCTGTGAAAATAAGTGTTTTGGGCATTCAAAGGAAAGGCATCATAAACTGTCCTCAGACAGTGCAAAGTCGGTTCAAGTTCAATGATTTCAGCTTCATAATTGGAGCAAACCTCTCTGCAAGCATCAGACGGTTCATCAAAGGATCCGTCCCGGGTATTTTATATAAACGCCATAACCTGCTTTGATGGTGGCTTTAAACGCACAGCATGTTTTATACATGGACTCTAGCATAGAAGGAAGATAAATGATTGGAAATGTAGTGCTATTGTAGAATAGAAAGAGTGTATTGAAAAGAAAGATCCAATGACAATGTCCTCACTGAGGTAGGCGCACAACAACACATATTGAAAATTATACAAAATGAAGATTGAGTTGACTGGGGCACAATATGCTTTGTACAGAAGATACTAGAGGGCAGGATCTAGGGGGGAGAAAGAGAAAATTCTTTGCGATTTTCGGAACTGCATTTACTTCATTTAACACTTCATGCTAATAAATAATCTTTATTATGAATACTTCATGTGATAGATAATTTAATAATTTGCCTTACGATGTTTAGATCGTAATTTTAGCTCAATTGGTTCAATAATAATAAATTTTATTTTGACTAAAACTTTTGCGCATTTTGGTCCAGACTGAAAGATGCAAATCGGCAAAATTAACCCGGGCGGAAAGATACAGACCAGCAAAATTAACCAGAGCTAAAGACACAAATGAGCAAAATTAGCCTGGACTGAAAGACAAATTTGCTAAATTAATCTGGACTGAAAGACACAAATCAACAAAGTCAGCCCAGACTGAAAGACAAATCTGCAAATAAGCCCAAACTGAAAGACACAAATCAATAAAATTAGCCCAAACTGAAATCACAAATCAACAAAATTAGCCCAAACTGAAATCACAAATCAACAAATTTAGCCCAAACTGATTTTAACTTTCAAAATAATCTTTAATGAGGTACTCCATCAAAGGCCTTTGCTAAATCTAGATAAATAACGTCCACTATGTTTTACAATGTTTTCATTGATTATTGACTCTAACAATTTACAGACTAAGCTCGTTAAACTCACCGGTCTATAATTCGCTGGATCTGATTTTTTGCCTTTTTTGAATAAGGCGATCACTCCTGCATCTTTCCAATCTCTTGGAACAATCCCTTTTGCAAGTGATTGAGAACATAATATAGCCAATAGTTTTGCTAGTTGATCTCTAATTTCAAACAGCAATATTGGATGAATACCATCTTGACCTTATCCACTTTCAACTCCTCCAATTTTTGGAAAACCATTTCCTCTGTAATACAGGTTGATCTTAATCCTGCTGTATCCATGTCTCTTTGAAAGATATCTGAAGAGCTGGCATTGAATCTGTGAAAATAAGTGTTTTGGGCATTCAAAGGAAAGGCATCATAAACTGTCCTCAGACAGTGCAAAGTCGGTTCAAGTTCAATGATTTCAGCTTCATAATTGGAGCAAACCTCTCTGCAAGCATCAGACGGTTCATCAAAGGATCCGTCCCGGGTATTTTATATAAACGCCATAACCTGCTTTGATGGTGGCTTTAAACGCACAGCATGTTTTATACATGGACTCTAGCATAGAAGGAAGATAAATGATTGGAAATGTAGTGCTATTGTAGAATAGAAAGAGTGTATTGAAAAGAAAGATCCAATGACAATGTCCTCACTGAGGTAGGCGCACAACAACACATATTGAAAATTATACAAAATGAAGATTGAGTTGACTGGGGCACAATATGCTTTGTACAGAAGATACTAGAGGGCAGGATCTAGGGGGGAGAAAGAGAAAATTCTTTGCGATTTTCAGAACTGCATTTACTTCATTTAACACTTCATGCTAATAAATAATCTTTATTATGAATACTTCATGTGATAGATAATTTAATAATTTGCCTTACGATGTTTAGATCGTAATTTTAGCTCAATTGGTTCAATAATAATAAATTTTATTTTGACTAAAACTTTTGCGCATTTTGGTCCAGACTGAAAGATGCAAATCGGCAAAATTAACCCGGGCGGAAAGATACAGACCAGCAAAATTAACCAGAGCTAAAGACACAAATGAGCAAAATTAGCCTGGACTGAAAGACAAATTTGCTAAATTAATCTGGACTGAAAGACACAAATCAACAAAGTCAGCCCAGACTGAAAGACAAATCTGCAAATAAGCCCAAACTGAAAGACACAAATCAATAAAATTAGCCCAAACTGAAATCACAAATCAACAAAATTAGCCCAAACTGAAATCACAAATCAACAAATTTAGCCCAAACTGATTTTAACTTTCAAAATAATCTTTAATGAGGTACTCCATCAAAGGCCTTTGCTAAATCTAGATAAATAACGTCCACTATGTTTTACAATGTTTTCATTGATTATTGACTCTAACAATTTACAGACTAAGCTCGTTAAACTCACCGGTCTATAATTCGCTGGATCTGATTTTTTGCCTTTTTTGAATAAGGCGATCACTCCTGCATCTTTCCAATCTCTTGGAACAATCCCTTTTGCAGGTGATTGAGAACATAATATAGCCAATAGTTTTGCTAGTTGATCTCTAATTTCAAACAGCAATATTGGATGAATACCATCTTGACCTTATCCACTTTCAACTCCTCCAATTTTTGGAAAACCATTTCCTCTGTAATACAGGTTGATCTTAATCCTGCTGTATCCATGTCTCTTTGAAAGATATCTGAAGAGCTGATATTGAATCTGTGAAAATAAGTGTTTTGGGCATTCAAAGGAAAGGCATCATAAACTGTCCTCAGACAGTGCAAAGTCGGTTCAAGTTCAATGATTTCAGCTTCATAATTGGAGCAAACCTCTCTGCAAGCATCAGACGGTTCATCAAAGGATCCGTCCCGGGTATTTTATATAAACGCCATAACCTGCTTTGATGGTGGCTTTAAACGCACAGCATGTTTTATACATGGACTCTAGCATAGAAGGAAGATAAATGATTGGAAATGTAGTGCTATTGTAGAATAGAAAGAGTGTATTGAAAAGAAAGATCCAATGACAATGTCCTCACTGAGGTAGGCGCACAACAACACATATTGAAAATTATACAAAATGAAGATTGAGTTGACTGGGGCACAATATGCTTTGTACAGAAGATACTAGAGGGCAGGATCTAGGGGGGAGAAAGAGAAAATTCTTTGCGATTTTCAGAACTGCATTTACTTCATTTAACACTTCATGCTAATAAATAATCTTTATTATGAATACTTCATGTGATAGATAATTTAATAATTTGCCTTACGATGTTTAGATCGTAATTTTAGCTCAATTGGTTCAATAATAATAAATTTTATTTTGACTAAAACTTTTGCGCATTTTGGTCCAGACTGAAAGATGCAAATCGGCAAAATTAACCCGGGCGGAAAGATACAGACCAGCAAAATTAACCAGAGCTAAAGACACAAATGAGCAAAATTAGCCTGGACTGAAAGACAAATTTGCTAAATTAATCTGGACTGAAAGACACAAATCAACAAAGTCAGCCCAGACTGAAAGACAAATCTGCAAATAAGCCCAAACTGAAAGACACAAATCAATAAAATTAGCCCAAACTGAAATCACAAATCAACAAAATTAGCCCAAACTGAAATCACAAATCAACAAATTTAGCCCAAACTGATTTTAACTTTCAAAATAATCTTTAATGAGGTACTCCATCAAAGGCCTTTGCTAAATCTAGATAAATAACGTCCACTATGTTTTACAATGTTTTCATTGATTATTGACTCTAACAATTTACAGACTAAGCTCGTTAAACTCACCGGTCTATAATTCGCTGGATCTGATTTTTTGCCTTTTTTGAATAAGGCGATCACTCCTGCATCTTTCCAATCTCTTGGAACAATCCCTTTTGCAAGTGATTGAGAACATAATATAGCCAATAGTTTTGCTAGTTGATCTCTAATTTCAAACAGCAATATTGGATGAATACCATCTTGACCTTATCCACTTTCAACTCCTCCAATTTTTGGAAAACCATTTCCTCTGTAATACAGGTTGATCTTAATCCTGCTGTATCCATGTCTCTTTGAAAGATATCTGAAGAGCTGGCATTGAATCTGTGAAAATAAGTGTTTTGGGCATTCAAAGGAAAGGCATCATAAACTGTCCTCAGACAGTGCAAAGTCGGTTCAAGTTCAATGATTTCAGCTTCATAATTGGAGCAAACCTCTCTGCAAGCATCAGACGGTTCATCAAAGGATCCGTCCCGGGTATTTTATATAAACGCCATAACCTGCTTTGATGGTGGCTTTAAACGCACAGCATGTTTTATACATGGACTCTAGCATAGAAGGAAGATAAATGATTGGAAATGTAGTGCTATTGTAGAATAGAAAGAGTGTATTGAAAAGAAAGATCCAATGACAATGTCCTCACTGAGGTAGGCGCACAACAACACATATTGAAAATTATACAAAATGAAGATTGAGTTGACTGGGGCACAATATGCTTTGTACAGAAGATACTAGAGGGCAGGATCTAGGGGGGAGAAAGAGAAAATTCTTTGCGATTTTCAGAACTGCATTTACTTCATTTAACACTTCATGCTAATAAATAATCTTTATTATGAATACTTCATGTGATAGATAATTTAATAATTTGCCTTACGATGTTTAGATCGTAATTTTAGCTCAATTGGTTCAATAATAATAAATTTTATTTTGACTAAAACTTTTGCGCATTTTGGTCCAGACTGAAAGATGCAAATCGGCAAAATTAACCCGGGCGGAAAGATACAGACCAGCAAAATTAACCAGAGCTAAAGACACAAATGAGCAAAATTAGCCTGGACTGAAAGACAAATTTGCTAAATTAATCTGGACTGAAAGACACAAATCAACAAAGTCAGCCCAGACTGAAAGACAAATCTGCAAATAAGCCCAAACTGAAAGACACAAATCAATAAAATTAGCCCAAACTGAAATCACAAATCAACAAAATTAGCCCAAACTGAAATCACAAATCAACAAATTTAGCCCAAACTGATTTTAACTTTCAAAATAATCTTTAATGAGGTACTCCATCAAAGGCCTTTGCTAAATCTAGATAAATAACGTCCACTATGTTTTACAATGTTTTCATTGATTATTGACTCTAACAATTTACAGACTAAGCTCGTTAAACTCACCGGTCTATAATTCGCTGGATCTGATTTTTTGCCTTTTTTGAATAAGGCGATCACTCCTGCATCTTTCCAATCTCTTGGAACAATCCCTTTTGCAAGTGATTGAGAACATAATATAGCCAATAGTTTTGCTAGTTGATCTCTAATTTCAAACAGCAATATTGGATGAATACCATCTTGACCTTATCCACTTTCAACTCCTCCAATTTTTGGAAAACCATTTCCTCTGTAATACAGGTTGATCTTAATCCTGCTGTATCCATGTCTCTTTGAAAGATATCTGAAGAGCTGGCATTGAATCTGTGAAAATAAGTGTTTTGGGCATTCAAAGGAAAGGCATCATAAACTGTCCTCAGACAGTGCAAAGTCGGTTCAAGTTCAATGATTTCAGCTTCATAATTGGAGCAAACCTCTCTGCAAGCATCAGACGGTTCATCAAAGGATCCGTCCCGGGTATTTTATATAAACGCCATAACCTGCTTTGATGGTGGCTTTAAACGCACAGCATGTTTTATACATGGACTCTAGCATAGAAGGAAGATAAATGATTGGAAATGTAGTGCTATTGTAGAATAGAAAGAGTGTATTGAAAAGAAAGATCCAATGACAATGTCCTCACTGAGGTAGGCGCACAACAACACATATTGAAAATTATACAAAATGAAGATTGAGTTGACTGGGGCACAATATGCTTTGTACAGAAGATACTAGAGGGCAGGATCTAGGGGGGAGAAAGAGAAAATTCTTTGCGATTTTCAGAACTGCATTTACTTCATTTAACACTTCATGCTAATAAATAATCTTTATTATGAATACTTCATGTGATAGATAATTTAATAATTTGCCTTACGATGTTTAGATCGTAATTTTAGCTCAATTGGTTCAATAATAATAAATTTTATTTTGACTAAAACTTTTGCGCATTTTGGTCCAGACTGAAAGATGCAAATCGGCAAAATTAACCCGGGCGGAAAGATACAGACCAGCAAAATTAACCAGAGCTAAAGACACAAATGAGCAAAATTAGCCTGGACTGAAAGACAAATTTGCTAAATTAATCTGGACTGAAAGACACAAATCAACAAAGTCAGCCCAGACTGAAAGACAAATCTGCAAATAAGCCCAAACTGAAAGACACAAATCAATAAAATTAGCCCAAACTGAAATCACAAATCAACAAAATTAGCCCAAACTGAAATCACAAATCAACAAATTTAGCCCAAACTGATTTTAACTTTCAAAATAATCTTTAATGAGGTACTCCATCAAAGGCCTTTGCTAAATCTAGATAAATAACGTCCACTATGTTTTACAATGTTTTCATTGATTATTGACTCTAACAATTTACAGACTAAGCTCGTTAAACTCACCGGTCTATAATTCGCTGGATCTGATTTTTTGCCTTTTTTGAATAAGGCGATCACTCCTGCATCTTTCCAATCTCTTGGAACAATCCCTTTTGCAGGTGATTGAGAACATAATATAGCCAATAGTTTTGCTAGTTGATCTCTAATTTCAAACAGCAATATTGGATGAATACCATCTTGACCTTATCCACTTTCAACTCCTCCAATTTTTGGAAAACCATTTCCTCTGTAATACAGGTTGATCTTAATCCTGCTGTATCCATGTCTCTTTGAAAGATATCTGAAGAGCTGATATTGAATCTGTGAAAATAAGTGTTTTGGGCATTCAAAGGAAAGGCATCATAAACTGTCCTCAGACAGTGCAAAGTCGGTTCAAGTTCAATGATTTCAGCTTCATAATTGGAGCAAACCTCTCTGCAAGCATCAGACGGTTCATCAAAGGATCCGTCCCGGGTATTTTATATAAACGCCATAACCTGCTTTGATGGTGGCTTTAAACGCACAGCATGTTTTATACATGGACTCTAGCATAGAAGGAAGATAAATGATTGGAAATGTAGTGCTATTGTAGAATAGAAAGAGTGTATTGAAAAGAAAGATCCAATGACAATGTCCTCACTGAGGTAGGCGCACAACAACACATATTGAAAATTATACAAAATGAAGATTGAGTTGACTGGGGCACAATATGCTTTGTACAGAAGATACTAGAGGGCAGGATCTAGGGGGGAGAAAGAGAAAATTCTTTGCGATTTTCAGAACTGCATTTACTTCATTTAACACTTCATGCTAATAAATAATCTTTATTATGAATACTTCATGTGATAGATAATTTAATAATTTGCCTTACGATGTTTAGATCGTAATTTTAGCTCAATTGGTTCAATAATAATAAATTTTATTTTGACTAAAACTTTTGCGCATTTTGGTCCAGACTGAAAGATGCAAATCGGCAAAATTAACCCGGGCGGAAAGATACAGACCAGCAAAATTAACCAGAGCTAAAGACACAAATGAGCAAAATTAGCCTGGACTGAAAGACAAATTTGCTAAATTAATCTGGACTGAAAGACACAAATCAACAAAGTCAGCCCAGACTGAAAGACAAATCTGCAAATAAGCCCAAACTGAAAGACACAAATCAATAAAATTAGCCCAAACTGAAATCACAAATCAACAAAATTAGCCCAAACTGAAATCACAAATCAACAAATTTAGCCCAAACTGATTTTAACTTTCAAAATAATCTTTAATGAGGTACTCCATCAAAGGCCTTTGCTAAATCTAGATAAATAACGTCCACTATGTTTTACAATGTTTTCATTGATTATTGACTCTAACAATTTACAGACTAAGCTCGTTAAACTCACCGGTCTATAATTCGCTGGATCTGATTTTTTGCCTTTTTTGAATAAGGCGATCACTCCTGCATCTTTCCAATCTCTTGGAACAATCCCTTTTGCAAGTGATTGAGAACATAATATAGCCAATAGTTTTGCTAGTTGATCTCTAATTTCAAACAGCAATATTGGATGAATACCATCTTGACCTTATCCACTTTCAACTCCTCCAATTTTTGGAAAACCATTTCCTCTGTAATACAGGTTGATCTTAATCCTGCTGTATCCATGTCTCTTTGAAAGATATCTGAAGAGCTGACATTGAATCTGTGAAAATAAGTGTTTTGGGCATTCAAAGGAAAGGCATCATAAACTGTCCTCAGACAGTGCAAAGTCGGTTCAAGTTCAATGATTTCAGCTTCATAATTGGAGCAAACCTCTCTGCAAGCATCAGACGGTTCATCAAAGGATCCGTCCCGGGTATTTTATATAAACGCCATAACCTGCTTTGATGGTGGCTTTAAACGCACAGCATGTTTTATACATGGACTCTAGCATAGAAGGAAGATAAATGATTGGAAATGTAGTGCTATTGTAGAATAGAAAGAGTGTATTGAAAAGAAAGATCCAATGACAATGTCCTCACTGAGGTAGGCGCACAACAACACATATTGAAAATTATACAAAATGAAGATTGAGTTGACTGGGGCACAATATGCTTTGTACAGAAGATACTAGAGGGCAGGATCTAGGGGGGAGAAAGAGAAAATTCTTTGCGATTTTCAGAACTGCATTTACTTCATTTAACACTTCATGCTAATAAATAATCTTTATTATGAATACTTCATGTGATAGATAATTTAATAATTTGCCTTACGATGTTTAGATCGTAATTTTAGCTCAATTGGTTCAATAATAATAAATTTTATTTTGACTAAAACTTTTGCGCATTTTGGTCCAGACTGAAAGATGCAAATCGGCAAAATTAACCCGGGCGGAAAGATACAGACCAGCAAAATTAACCAGAGCTAAAGACACAAATGAGCAAAATTAGCCTGGACTGAAAGACAAATTTGCTAAATTAATCTGGACTGAAAGACACAAATCAACAAAGTCAGCCCAGACTGAAAGACAAATCTGCAAATAAGCCCAAACTGAAAGACACAAATCAATAAAATTAGCCCAAACTGAAATCACAAATCAACAAAATTAGCCCAAACTGAAATCACAAATCAACAAATTTAGCCCAAACTGATTTTAACTTTCAAAATAATCTTTAATGAGGTACTCCATCAAAGGCCTTTGCAAAATCTATAAAACATCCGCTGGCTCCCCTTTATCTATCATTTTAGTAACCTCCTCCATGAATTCTAATATATTTGTTAAGCATCATCTTCCTTAAGCTTGTCTAAATGCATTACAATGTTTTTTATGATTATTGACTAACAATTTACAGACTATGTTCGTTAAAGTTCTAGTTATTTTCCATTTTCTTTTTATCAATCTCACTATTCTTCCTTCGTTTTTGCTGCAATTTATTAATACATTTTTTTTTTTTTTTCAGAAAGATTTTTTACTGATCCAGCATTCATGTCCTTACCCCAAGTAGCTGACTTGTTTGTTTATCATATTACAGATGCACATTCTTGCACTTTTGGCAAAATGTCCGTTCATCAACAAGATGGCTTCAATGGGCATATGACAAAGAAGCACAGATACAGATACTTGGAACAGCAAGATCATGAAGATAATCAAGCAACATTGGCACAAGAGAAGAGAAGTAAAATTAGTGGCAAACCAAACAAGAATGAAGGACGTAGCGGTGCTGTAATTTTGGGAAAAGATATGATTAAATCAAGGCTGGAATGTACTGATGAGACAGTAGATGATATGGACAGTGAAGAAGATAGCTGTGATCTCAAAAGTGGGGAAAACTTCAGGAATATATTTGTGGTCAGCCATGAAGACATGGAAGGACGTAATCTTTAAGAATTGACAATTATCAATGCCACATGCCAGTTGGTAATCATTGGAAGTCTTGCAGTGTAATGTTTATGGTGCTAGGTTTATTCAGAAGGTAAAGTTAGAAAAACGCACAAGAAAATATGAATCAGAGAGGTGTTTCAAGTGTGATGTTTGTGGTGTTGAATTTCCTCGGAAAAGTATTCTCCGCCAACATAAAATACTTTATGCCGGTGAAAAACCTTACAAGTGTATTGTTTGTGGTAGGGGACTTTTCTCTGAAAGGTAACTTGCAGCAACATACAATAATACATACAGGTGAAAAGCCATACACGTGTGATATTTGTGATGTACGGTTTAGTCGCCGGGGTCATTTAAAGGACCACGGAAGGGTTCATACGGGAGAGAAGCCATAGAGGTGTGATGTGTGTGATGTTGGGTTCTCTCGTAATGGTCACCTTCAGCGACATAAAAGAACACATACTGGTGAGAAACCTGACAGGTGTGATATTTGCGGAGATGGGTTTGCTCTGAAAGGTAGTCTTCCGCGTCATGTGAGAATACATACAGGAGAGAAACCTTACAAGTGTGCTGTTTGCAGTGTAGGGTTTGCTAATAGAAGTCACTTAGAGTACCATAAAAGAACACATACAGGAGAGAAACCTTACAAATGTGATGTGTGTGGTTTGGGATTCTCACAAAAGGTCACGTTACAGATACACAAAAGAATACATACAGGAGAGAAGCCTTACAAATGTGATGTTTGTGGGGCTGGGTTTACAGACCGTGGTAATTTATATCAACATAATAGGATACATACAGGATAAAAACTGTAACAGTTCCACTCCGAGCATGAGAGTTTAGGGCAGGGGTGATGTGGTTGCTGAGAACAGGTACCTGAATGCGTGCCAAGGTCACTCTCTGTCTGGTCACTACGCCAAGGTCACTCACCGTCTCAACAAAGGAAATCAGAGTTGGGGAAAGAATGTACAGGTAGGAACTGACCACTGGCGTTCCGATTTGGGTAGTGGGGGGTGAGTGACAGACGGGAGGGCAGCGGAGCTTGCTGCGATAGATGAGTGACAGGTGTTCAGAGTAATTCATTCCAATAACGACTGAATAGAGCCATCCCCCAGAGATCCATTGGTCAGCTCTGATACTGCTTGAGAGTATATAACACTAGACAAATTTCAACTCAAGTAGGCTGGCATGGAGAGGGGATAAGTGAATGTAGATAGGAGTCTGTTTAGCTCACCGACTTAGATAGAGCAGCGATTGATAGACTATTGTACGAATGTTGGAGATAGAACAGGATTGCTCAAACAGTATACGCCATTTTGAGTCGGGACCAGCCGCTCAAATAGGTGTGTGGGAGTTTTATATTAATAGATAATCTGAATGTGTGTTGTAGCAGGACACCTTATGAACGAGGTATATCCTGACGAGTTAAGCGAGTGTGTAGATCGACTAGGTGAGATCTAGATGGCTGTGTGATGTGTGTACGGCAATAGAACTGGGTTTTTAATAGTTTGGAATTCCATCAATAGCTACTGCTTAAAATTTCCGCTTTAGTTAATATTTATATAAACATATATGTAATATAGGAATATTTAGTTAAGATCATATGTATTGTATTGTGTTTGTATTTTCACTAATCATTTTTCTGGTATGAGTATTATATAATAAATATGCCACCTGCCGTATGCTATGTCATTTGCTGTGTGTGGTCATGAATGATGTGGATGAGTGGGATAATGTTCTAAGTTAGAATAATCCTAGGGCAAACAGTGGGATCTGCTACAAAACCATACAAGTGTGATTTTTGTAATATGCGTTTTAATCGCATGTGCCACCTTAAAAAACACAGAAGAATACATACTGGAGAGAAGCCTTACAAGTGTGATATTTGTGATGCTTCGTTTATTCGGAAAAGTTACTTGCAGCAACATCAAATAAATCACACTGGGGAGAAGCCTTACAAATGTGATATCTGTGAAGCCGGATTTATTCAGAGAGGTCAGCTTCTGCGTCATAAAATAATACATACTGGAGAGAAGCCCTACAAGTGTGATATCTGTGAAGTCGGATTTATTCGGAAAGGTCAGCTTCAACTGCATAAAATTATACATATAGAAGAGAAGCCTTACATATGTAGAGAGTATTCTGAAAGGTTGCTTTCAAGAAGAATTTTGAAATGATCCATAAGGGATCTAGTGTTGCGATGACCATTGTACACCATTTCTTCTGTGTTCAGGTATTTGGTCATGCTAGATCTGCAGTCCCATAGCCAGGATGAAATTCAAAGAGTTTTTCAAATAGCTTCAACCTCAGCTCTGCTCAATTTTACTAGGTTTGGCGTTGTTCATTTTTGTGAACTCGACAGTCTTAAGGGATTGTGTTCAGAGGTCTGGGTTCTGGCTGCACATGGGCGTTGGTTTGAGTAGGATATCTGGAGTTGGTAGAGGACCTAATAGTCTGCAGCAGTGCTCTTCAACCTGGGTGCTACTGTTCACTGGTTGGAGATTTTAGCTTTCAGGTGGACGACAGCAGAATAATTGTGTGCCGTATTAAAACACAACCTGAGGAAACTATCGCAAATTTTGAGAACCTGTGTTTTTCGCATGGCAACATACAGTTATGAAGCATGGACAGTTACCCAAACCTAGTCCTTCAAGTCAAAATGTTATAGAAAGGTCCTCAGAATACCGTGTACTGAAAAAAAGAAGAATGCAGACATTCGACAAGAGTTGGGCATAGAGGAGAATTGGTTCATAAACGGCCGTGAGAGAACGGTAATGGGGTAATGGAATGTATGGTGTCAGACAAGAGAGGCAGAGGCAGATCAAGATGGTGATGACATCGAGCTACCAATGAATGCTTGGGCAAGACTCTGGAGCAGGCTGGAGATTTGACAAGAGATCGAGTTTCTTTCAGATGGACTGTGATGTGAGCGACGTTCTGCAAAGGACATGTTACATGATGATTAAAAACATTAAAAAAAACACATTCTGAAAACGTGGGAATGTCGTTTAGACGATGTGTGATTATTTGTCAATATAGTCATCATCCCAATCCACACGCCACTGTCAAACTAGTTGTTGCGTCCCGTCCGGAGACAAAAATCAGGCATCTTTTCCCAAAACAAGGTGCACACAGCTGCTTGCAGCACCTTGTCAGAATTGTATCTGTGTCCCTTGATGTGTTATTTCAGTTTCTGGAAGAAGTCACGAGGTGCCAGGGGATGGCGTGGGCTAGTGGTTAAGTGACACAGCTCACAACTGAAGGTGCTGGGTTCGATCCCCATCACAGCACCAGCCGTTACTCCAGGGAAGCAAACCCCCTTAGAAAATGCAGGACCAAGCAAACCCTTATATAAAATGCATGCTGAAGTCGAATGCACTGAGCCGACAGGCGCAAAATAAAAACCACAGTGCAATGCACTTGTAAAATTAAGTAAAGTAACCCATAGCATTACTGCCGTAGGGGTGTGAGGTGTTAGCGATCTCACATTTCAAAGGCTTGGCTATATGAGGGCGGTAGCCATCTCCTCTCCCTCGTCACTTTTACTTCCCGGACTGAACCAGTACCAATTTAAGGCTGGGTCAACCCGGGAGCCGTTGCGGTCTGAAAAAACACTACCGCTTCAACTGGGGAATGAACCCAGGACCACTCAGATGCAAAGCCAGCGCGCTAACCACTGCGCTATGCGGCTCCCTAATACTTCTGTAGGAAATAAAAATCACCATCATGTAGCATGTCCTTTAAAGAACATCGCTCCAATCACAGTCCGTCTGAAAGAAACTCTTTCCCTTGCCAAAACTCCAACCTCCGCCGCAGTCATACCCAGGCACTCCTGGATATCTTTGTGCCATCATCTTCTTGGTCTACCCCTTCCTCTTTTTCCTGGCACCATACCTTCCATCACCGTTCTCTCAAGACCGTTGTGTCTCTGGCTGTGACCAAAGTATTTACATTCTCTGGCCAAAGTGGAATTGATAAATCAGTTCTCCTCTATGTTCAACTCTTGCCGAAAGTGTATTTGTCTTTTTCTCCGTCCAGGGTATTCTAAGGATTGTTCTGTAAATAGGTATCTAAGATCTTAAAAATGAGAATCATCAAATGCTATGTGCATTTAGTTTTATTGTATGTAGTAGAAAACTGGACCCTGACAAAGAAAATGGTGAAGTGTATTGATGCCTTTGAAATTTGGGCATATAGAAGACTTGGATGAGTTTCTTGGAATGATCAAAAAACCAATAATGAGGTTCTGGAATAACTCAAGGAGGAACAGACACCACTTCCGAAGGAAATAAAAAACAGCAAAATACAATATTTTGGTCATGTCAAGCGCCATGACAGTCTACTAAAGGATATTTTGGAGAGCAGAGTGGAGGGCAAGAGTGGAGGGCAGAGTAGAGGGCAAGAGTGGAGGGCAGAGTGGAGGGCAAGAGTGGAGGGCAAGAGTGGAGGGCAGAGTGGAGGGCAGAGTGGAGGGCAAGAGTGGAGGGCAGAGTGGAGGGCAGAGTGGAGGGCAGAGTGGAGGGCAGAGTGGAGGGCAAGAGTGGAGGGCAGAGTGGAGGGCAAGAGTAGAGGGCAAGAGTGGAGGGCAAGAGTAGAGGGCAAGAGTGGAGGGCAGAGTGGAGGGCAAGAGTGGAGGGCAGAGTGGAGGGCAGAGTAGAGGGCAAGAGTGGAGGGCAAGAGTGGAGGCCAAGAGTAGAGGGCAAGAGTGGAGGGCAAGAGTAGAGGGCAAGAGAACCAAAGGGCGACAGAAGTACAGATGGACAGACAACACCAACCTGGTGCTAATCAGAGATGGCTGGAGTTTCATTCCTGTCACATCACTCGATGATGATCATGATTCTATATCACTCTGCTGCATGTCTGTGAAACATGGACAGTGTAGCAGACATATCAGACAGCTAAATCGTTCTCACATAGGCTGTCTGCTTAGGCTGGTCAGGATCAGGTGGCAAGACTGTCTAGCTCTGAAATTGTTAGCAAGCCAAACGATCTGGGCTGCTGAGACTCAGCCTTAACGTTAAGACTTGTCCCCTCGGCTAGCTGGCCTCGATATTCGAGTTCTTCCCGAACAATTTGTAATAGGACCACTATTTCCTTCCTAGAAATGTCAAAACAGATGCCAATGGAAGGTTGTGCATGGGGTTTGCAACCTCACCATGTAAAAACTATTGCTAATGAAACGGTGCTGTCAATAAATGGACTTGTGATTCTTTATAAACTTGGTAGAGTAAAGACAGATACGATGAAAGTCAGTAGAATAGAGAAGACACTAAATATACAGATAAAAAGCAGATAACAAACAGGTCAGTGAATCCAAAAACTTGGGGAGCATGTTCACACAAGATGGAAGGCTAGATAGAGAGGTGGAATCACAAGATGGAAGGCTAGATAGAGAGGTGGAATCACAAGATGGAAGACTAGATAGAGAGATGGAATCACAAGATGGAAGGCTAGATAGAGAGATGGAATCACAAGATGGAAGGCTAGATAGAGAGGTGGAATCACAAGATGGAAGGCTAGATAGAGAGGTGGAATCACAAGATGGAAGGCTAGATAGAGAGGTGGAATCACAAGATGGAAGGCTAGATAGAGAGGTGGAATCACAAGATGGAAGGCTAGATAGAGAGGTGGAATCACAAGATGGAAGGCTAGACAGAGAGGTGGAATCACAAGATGGAAGGCTAGATAGAGAGGTGGAATCACAAGATGGAAGGCTAGATAGAGAGGTGGAATCACAAGATGGAAGGCTAGATAGAGAGATGGAATCACAAGATGGAAGGCTAGACCGAGAGGTGGAATCACAAGATGGAAGGCTAGATAGAGAGGTGGAATCACAAGATGGAAGGCTAGAGAGGTGGAATCACAAGATGGAAGGCTAGACAGAGAGGTGGAATCACAAGATGGAAGGCTAGACAGAGAGGTGGAATCACAAGATGGAAGGCTAGATAGGTGGAATCACAAGATGGAAGGCTAGACAGAGAGGTGGAATCACAAGATGGAAGGCTAGATAGAGAGGTGGAATCACAAGATGGAAGGCTAGATAGAGAGGTGGAATCACAAGATGGAGGGCTAGATAGAGAGGTGGAATCACAAGATGGTAGGCTAGATAGAGAGGTGGAATCACAAGATGGAAGGCTAGATAGAGAGATGGAATCACAAGATGGAAGGCTAGATAGAGAGATGGAATCACAAGATGGAAGGCTAGATAGAGAGATGGAATCACAAGATGGAAGGCTAGAGAGGTGGAATCACAAGATGGAAGGCTAGATAGAGAGATGGAATCACAAGATGGAAGGCTAGAGAGGTGGAATCACAAGATGGAAGGCTAGAGAGGTGGAATCACAAGATGGAAGGCTAGATAGAGAGATGGAATCACAAGATGGAAGGCTAGATAGAGAGGTGGAATCACAAGATGGAAGGCTAGATAGAGAGATGGAATCACAAGATGGAAGGCTAGACGGTGGAAACACAAGATGGAAGGCTAGATAGAGAGATGGAATCATAAGATGGAAGGCTAGATAGAGAGATGGAATCACAAGATGGAAGGCTAGAGAGGTGGAATCACAAGATGGAAGGCTAGATAGAGAGGGGGAATCACAAGATGGACGACTAGAGAGGTGGAATCACAAGATGGAAGGCTAGATAGAGAGGTGGAATCAAGAACACAGAAAGCTAATATGGTTTCCTATCAGCTGTCACCATTACTAAGACACAAACACATTCCAATGAAGACAGCGAGACAGTTGACAAATATTATTTTTATACCAAGTCTATGCTACCAGTGTCACACATGAACTCTCACTAAGATATAAGAAAGAAAAGTCATGGTATGCGAAATGAGGTGTTTGAGAAAGGCTGTAGGGGTCACAAGGTTGTAAGGGTCACAAGGCTGTCGGGATCACAAGGTTGTCGGGGTCACAAGGTTGTCGTGGTCACAAGGCTGTCAGGGTCACACGGTTGTAAGGGTCACAAGGCTGTCGGGGTCACAAGGTTGTAGGGGTCACAAGGTTGTAGGGGTCACACGGATGTAGGGGTCACAAGGTTGTAGGGGTCACAAGGCTGTCAGGGTCACAAGGCTGTCGTGGTCACAAGGTTGTAGGGGTCACAAGGTTGTCAGGGTCACAAGGCTGGACAGAGTACGGAGCGAAGGGATCAAACAAATGGGTGCAACACGGTGCATGGAATACATATAAAGGCAGAGAATAAAATGGTTCGAAAACCTGACAAGAATGCAACCAAAGTTACCAGCTGCTCGGATCTACAATACCAGGCATCAGGATTACAAAGCAAGAGGTCAGGTTAGGTCAGGTCAGGTCATCACGTAACCAGTGAGGTCGTTGGGACACACATGAAGACATCCTCACAAACCTACGCCACCCTTCTCTGTCAGTGGCCGCTGCCTGTGCCTCTTCTGGTCGGAGATTGGTCCATTCTTTTATGTTGTCCTCCCACCTCTTTTTGGGCCGGCCTCTTCGTCGTCTGCCATGCACCTTTCCGTGGAGGATCGTATTTGCAAGACCATTTGATCTCGATATGTGACCGTACCAAGCGAGTTTTCAGTGTTTGTACATTAGAATGTTTGTGCAACAACAAGGGCTCACATTGATCGACGCAACGCACTTGGCGCAGGATAGACGACTTAAGCTCCCTACGAAGCTAAACGGCAAAAGTGGAAAGAAAATTAACTAAAAAATATAAATCATGTCACCAAGGCGACGGCGCAACAAAAAAAAAAAAAAAGGAAGTAAGCTGCCCGGAAGTACGGAATGCAAGACATCCCAATTTCGGACGCCGCCGACGTGTGCCCCACATGCGGTAAAATTTGTCGATCAAAGATAAGCACTGTAGAGTTATATGCGATCACATCTGACTGCACATACCTGACGCAGCCGCCATCTTTGCTTACGATAGGCAAACTGATATTATCACGAGCTCTCAGTCGGACTATACTCGTCCTTGACACCAGGCATAACCAGGGCTTGACAAAATGTTACGGTGGCTCACCAGTCAGTCACAAATGTCATCAGTCAGCATGATTGGACTACAGTCACATAATTTATGTTTACAAATTTAAACTAGGCAGTCATTCACCTTTATTTCTACATAACAATGCGTACCAAACCAATATACGAGGCGTGTTCAAATTAAACCGGACCTAACTGCACCGAGTGAAAATACGTCCGACGCACATGATGATGCCACTTCTGGTGTAAACAGTACATACCAACTATCAAGTTTGCAAAATTGTATTATCCTCCGACTCATAGTTTCCTCACCAGACCGTTGAAAACATGGCGGGTGTGTTACGGAATACGTCCAGAGTTGATCAGCGAACGGACATTCGGTTTCTAACAGCCGACGGATGTCGACCAGTTGACATTCATCGCAGAATGCAGGCAGTGTATGGTGACAAAAGTGTGGCGAACGTAAGCTCCGGCGACGGTCCACCCTAATTGCTGCATCAATGTTGGCGATGGCATCTTCTGACGCAACAAAATGCGTCTGGGCTGGTCTAGAAAAGTTTTTCGTTAACTCACGTCAATCTTCAAACATCGTTGTCCAGTTCTTCACTGTTGTCTTCGACACACTTTTGTCACCATACACTGCCTAAATTTTGCAATGAATGTCAACTGGTCGACATCCTTCAGCTGTTAGAAACCGAATCACCACTCGCTGATTAACTCTAGACGCATTCTGTATCACACCCGCCATGTTCTCAACGGTCTGCTGAGGAAACTATGAGTTGAAGCACAATTACATTTTACAAACTTGACGGTTGATATGTGCTGTTAAACATCAGAAGTAACGTCATCATGCGTATGTTCACTTGGTGCAGTTAGGTCCCGTTTCATTTGAACACCTCTCGTAAATGTATTACTTACACAGTATTATCTTATTTCTTCTTAAGCGAAAATGCACTACTGCCAGAGACATGACGTATGTGTCCTTGAACATTCTTGGTGGTTTTAGTACTGTAGTACCATTTATCGGTGGCTTCAGTAAGTTTCAATTGTGGTAGTGGAGGTTCATTTAGATTGACCATCATAAGCTGGCGTATGTACAATCTATTCTGGGAAACTGGCACGCTAATCCAGCAAGGCACAGAATACTGACCAGGACGTGGCTCCAGGGTCAACACACTGACCAAGACCATTATCTCTCTTCCATGTAGCCGTCCCTGGAAACAGGCTGTTTTCAAGGCCGCCTGGCTGACGAGATGGGGATCAATGTGATTCTCTGTCAAAGGGCGTTTAGTGACGGGTTGCAGTAGCTTTCCTCACATCCCGAGCGGGCTGATGACGGTGGATCGGGATCAGGCGGTTGTGCTATGCTTGGCTTCATCTGTGTGTCGGTCACTACTACGGAGATCACTTCAAACCTCACACTGTTAGCCAGACGGTTGTCCTCGACAACAGTCCGTTTCCAGGACGACCAACGAGGAGGTCAGGTGAGGGTCTTGGCCAGTATATTTCTCCTGCCCCTGGCTAACATTCTCTGATCAGTGTGTTTTGCCTGACCAGACGTTAGCCTCATCATCCCGTCAGGTGAGGGTCTTGGCCAGTATATTTCTCCTGCTCCTGACTAATATTGTCTGATCCGTGTGTTTTGCCTAACCAGACGCTAGCCTCATCTTCCCATACAAAAGAGTAAACTTACTCATTGTGGTCATTAAACAACAACACTCTATTCTAACCGTAATATCATTTATAATCGTGCGAGAGTCGTTATGTAGTAACCATTTAAAACTGATTTTATTTTTTTACTCATCAAGCAACAATTGTTGTTCGTCACGGACGAGCTGACGAGGGCTTTTTGTTCATGCAACCACCTACACGAGAACATCAGGACATCGCTTTCTGCACACAACGCTCTCTCACCCCCCTCGGGAATTTTCTCCACAGCCACTATTCATCGTATCTGCAGTATTACCATTGCTATTAATCATATCGCATTCCAGCGTTATCTCCCCGTTCTCCCTGATATGTGACCCACTTTTTCATTAGATAGAATGTGTGACCCTGACATAATTACATGCTAAGCAGCCGTTATCTCAAAGGTACCCAACCGTTTTCCCAGTTGCGACCCCAAGTTTTAGAAACAAATTCTGCCGAAGATGGATGTGTTAGCTGTAAATTAGTGACGCAACGCATTACGTTCTCTGGACTACATTCTGCTACTTGCAAAGCCCTAGGACTTGGTAACGGAAGATTGAGAATGAACGCAGAAGAAGAAGAAAATAAAGAAACACATTGACTCGTGACCTCGATATATGTAAAAAAAAATTACTTCTAATAAGGAAAAAAAGAAAATAACATAGCAAATATATTTTTCTGTATAAAATAATTCATTATAATTTAAAGCTGCTTTTTTTTTCTTCTTTTGTCAACTCCCTTTCTACATGGTTGTAGCCCAGTGTCGTCTCACTTTCTACCGGGTTGTAGCCCAGTGTCGTATCACTTTCTACCGGGTTAAACTTCGTATCAGACTCAGATGCCATCTGTACAACAAGTTCAAGATTGACACTACAGACCGTTGTGCCTGCGGCACAGCCCCCAAGAAGGCAGAACATATTTTGCAGTCCTGTCCACTGTATACCGACAAAAGAAGTAGCATTTGGCAACAGCCAGTGTCCTTCCACGAGAAGCTGTACGGAAGTGTACAGAGCCTCGAGTCGACTGCTTACTTACTTTCTGTGTCCAGGCACCACGTTATATATCTTGCATCCAGTATTCAGCCACATGGATTGCCTTGTCATTTCCCTCGCGCCTATTGTATGTTTCCTGGAGGTTGTGGCAGGTCATCAGGTGGTCTGGGTCCTGTATTGTGCCACAGTCACATGTGTCATCATCTGTGTATCCCCAAAGCTTCATATTCCTCTTGCACCGTGATACACCCGTTCGGAGTCTGTTCAGCGACTTCCATGTTGTGTATGGTAGATGATTTCCGGGGGCAGGTTCCTCTCGAAGTTCCATCTCTGGGGCCTGCACCAATTCGTGCCACCTCTCGATACGGCGACTTTCAAGGTTTGTCTGTATGGGGTTTGTTGTTTTTAGGAAGGTATGTCTGGATTTGAGTCTTGTGTTTTGTACCTGATGTCCAAATATTGGGTGCCTTGGGTCGTGCTCCTGTTTTTCTTGTTCGATTTCTGCTGCGACTCTTCTTCGAATCTCGGGGGGTGCTATGCCAATTATGGGATGTATTTTATCAATGGGGGTGGGTTTCAGACACCCTGATACTATCCGACCCACCTCATTTATTGCTGTATCAACTAGTTTCGCGTGAACAGAGGTTTTCCAGACTGGCGCAGCGTAAGTCAACTGCTGCCTTCGTTAGAGTCCCGAAATCGAGATCTGAAGACGAGCGAGGACGAAGATGTTCGTACTATTGCAACTCCAATATTCTGTGTGGGTTTCTGTCTACAAACGTTTTCACCTTCTGTGTTACTGCCTGTGTGGGCCATCAAACCTCTGATCCATACATCAATATAGCCATGATAGCAGTGAAACCAATGACCCTCATCAGTGCTGGCCCTTTGATCAGAGAAGAGCCCAGACCCCTAGAGCGCCAGCATGACAGCACGACTAACATCCAAATCGTCTACTGGTCAAGTGACCCCTGCTCCCAATGGAGGTGGGATCAGAGTTTTTGCATGCTGAGATACCTCCAGTCGGCTAGTCATGTCTTGCCACTGGTCCAAGGTAGCTGAAGACTAGAGAGTGAGGTTGATGACCAGCGCAGTTCTTCCTTATTATCTAAATACAGGGAAAGTTACATCATCAAGACAAAACCACCTGTTGATGCCACCCTCGCTTGTGATAGGCGACTAACTAACTCAAGTTGAAAAACCCTAATCTTTGTGTCAGACTTTTTTTTCTGTTTCTGTTTCTAAGAATCAACGTAACTGCACTCCGGGCATACCCATAGGTGTTCAGTCTCTCTCATTAAATGGCGTAAGGTATGGATGCTGATGGTCCCTGTAGCTCGCTGGTTGTACACTCTCCTGCGCCGTCCTCTCATGCTTCGCTCAAACCTCGTTTAATGTCGAAACTTTGCAGCCTGTGGATTGCTGCTTCATCTATTGCGGTGTCCTCATCCATCAGGCGGTCATTGATTGATTTCAAAATGTCACTTCTATTCATCACCAACGTGCCCATGATGGGAGCTTGTGAAGCCATGATGTCAGCTCTTTCATTGCCCTGAACCCTGGCATGAGTAGGACAGTAGATCCAGGTCAACCCCTAGAGGTTTGAGGCCTCAACAGCTGCTACCCACTAGTAACTGAGTCATCCCTTCTGTACTTTCTGAAGTACGGCTTGCGCGTCTGTCATGTTGACTGCCCTTGTTATAGAAGTCTCAGATATCCATTTTAGTGCTGAGGCCACTGCTTCCGTCTCCATTCTCATACTGGAGGTTGTTGACATGTATGCCCTACTGCGCTCAGCAACGACCTCTCCTCTTACTCTAGCCAAGAAACCCCAGCCTGATGTCCCACTGCGCACGACTGATCCGTCGGTGTATATGACAGCGTCACTCTCCTGTGTGTTCTCAGTTATCAGCTGATTCACCTCGTGCTCTGCTCTCTCGCTGCTCCGTTATCTGCATTCCTTGCCTAAGGATAATGATGACTCTCTTGTACTATATCATTCTATCACCAGTGTGGACCCATTCTTCCCCTTTGGCTATCGTCTCAGCTGGAATGACGTGTCCGATAGTTGTCTCAGCCTGTGCCATCCATGACGACCCTCTCTTGATTTCTATTGAAGACCACTTATCTATCAGACCACTTGTGTCGTTGGACGTGTGGGGAGATGTGACCTTCTTTGTTTCATATTTTGTTGGCAGACGAAAATCCGCTGGTAACTTGCCAGGTCAATCCCAGTATCTGTTATCAACCATTAGGATGGTAGACCCTGGAATATAAGATCGCCTATTTTTGGGACTGGTGGTGGTGGAAGCGTAAATTAGAGCAAGACAGACACGTAGCCTGCCAGGCGCCATCTACGCCGCTTCGCTGGATGTTATTGGCTCCTTTCCAATAGGTCTTCATTCCTCACCATGTCTTGCCAGCCTATACCAAATATCATCCATAGACATTTATTGACGAACGACTGAAGTTACTTCTGTATTGCTTTAGTCGTCTCTGACTTTCGATACCTATAATGCTTCCAAGATAAATAAATGATTGTCTCATGTAGCGTAGTTTCCCCCAACTCTATTATTAAATCG
Source organism: Ariolimax columbianus (assembly GCA_036924085.1). Classification (NCBI taxonomy): domain Eukaryota; kingdom Metazoa; phylum Mollusca; class Gastropoda; order Stylommatophora; family Arionidae; genus Ariolimax; species Ariolimax columbianus. Next base: position 19,623,977 of record JAVGWX010000025.1, on the reverse strand, counting down.
TCAATATTATTGAAACTCGAAATTTTATTTTAAATCAGATGTGACAAGAATCAAAGAGACATTACTCACATAATTTTCCCCGCCCGCTTGTGCCGTTAACGTAGCGGGAAAACCGCAGTTGCCTAACTTTGACTAAAGTGTGTTGCCATAGTATTTCTGGAATATCGTCTTTCCATCTGCACCGCGTACCTCTCACCACGTCCTGTAACCAGATCTGTTTGTGTTATATGCGTGCAATGTTAGTTGATCAGGTTATATTATCATTAGGCCGAGACAAACAAAACTAAACATTCAAAGCTGTCGCCATGGCAATTTTTCTATCGCGTCTGTATGCTGCAAAACAAAGATCAGGAAATACAAGTATGGAAGGATCGGAAAAACAAGATATGGAGATGGAGGGGAAAGATCTCAATGAGCAGTGGAGCAGTCAGATTCATATCAGTAGAAAGATAACTACAAGAAGAACAGTAGCTCTATAACATAATCCAGGATCGTCCTCCAAGGCATCTCAAGCCGCAGAAAAACAAGATAGACTCACTCTCACACGAAACAAAATATAACACCCAGCTGCTCCCTCGTCTCCTATCGAATAAAATCCCAACAGATTTAGTCACAGAGTGGATTCAGGCCCACTGTATGATCCTTGGAAACAAGAAGGCCGATAAGTTTGCAAAAGTCAGAAGTGGCTGCAAGCAAGCTTGTCATCCGTAGAGCTATAAAGAAGCAAAGACACTCATAAAGCGATCCATGACGATGGGATGGCGAGACCAGCACAAAGAATACAAGCTAGAAAAGGACAGCATAGACAAGCTTGGCAGACATGGGCAGACAGAGATCTTCAGACTCGGAACTGGACATTGCAGACTCAAGGCCCACTTCCACAAAATATGTCTTAAAGACAATCCCATGTGCGATTGTGGAGCACCCAAGCAAACACCAGAACATATTCTGCAAGAATGCTCTACCTATTGAAACCAAAGAGAGGCAGTTTGGCATGGGGAAGCGACCATGCTCGAAAAACTGTGAAGGAACGGCGAAGACCTAAAACGCACAGTTTCTTTTGTGAACCTCACTGGACTAGAAGCAAAGCATCAGTTGATCGAGGAAGAAGAAGAATGACTCTTGACCATGGTAAAAAAAAAATTGAAACTGTTTTGGTACGGCCACATATCAAGATTAAACGGTCTTGTACATATGACCCTGCACGGGAAGGTCCAAGGCAGACGGCGAAGCAAATACCAGTAATCAAGTCCTGGATGTTAGAAAAACTTCGTCCACGTAGTGGATTCTCCTTGTCTGGAGACAGGAAGAGGTCACTAGCTGTCAAGTCAGACGCTTTTTTTTCATTTTTCTTCACTAGATTCTTATTTCTATATTCAGTGCAATTGGCAATACATGACTAGCGATTATTTTTATCCTCAGTTCGTTCTGGATATTCTTTGAGGTCAGCTATTTCTGTTTTTTTTGAAGATTTTTTTCTTTTTTTCCCCACTACAATCACCTAGTGGTTTTCCGGGGTCTGTGTGTATGACAAGGACACGAATATCACCATTGGCACACAGAGAGCATGTCGTAAGAGGCGACTAACTGTGTGACATGGCATAATACCGGCCATGGTTAGGTGGTTTGTTAAAATGTTACAGAGGGATCCTCAGAGTACCCTGGGCGGAGAGGGGGACAAATGTAGACATTTAGCGGGAGTTGAGCATAGGGGAGAGCTGGTTTATCAATTCCATTTTGGTTGGAGAATGCAAGTGCTTTGGTCGCATCGGGAGACGCAGCGGTCTTGTTAGAGCGGTGATGGAAGGTATGATGCCAGGCGGGAGAGGAAGGGGTGGACCTGGGGGACGATGGCACCAAGATATCCAGGAATGCCTGGGTATGACTGTGGCGGAGGCTGGAGCTTTGGCAAGAGAACGAGTTTCTTTCAGACAGACTGTGATGGGAGCGACGTTCTACAAAGGACATGCTACATGATGATGATGATTACATTAACTTCCCGATGTCACATGTCTATTACCATAGTTTTTGCCTGCAATAAGTTTATTTTCATGTCAAACTATTTGTCTGTGCTGTTGTTTGTTTCAAGCACTCTTTATTAATCTTTGCAACTTTGCTTTTGATCCTCTCACAAATTTGACTTTTTAACATACCTAAGCCGGAAGTGGTCTCCCACCTTTAATAATAAACAAACAAAGACAAGATGGCGAACTTTACCTAGATAGTTCATTATCAGCGTTGACATAGTTTGAGTGGATGATATCAGCATCTGATTTGTCCAAGTGTAGTTGGTACATTTGATATTTGTATGTTAAAGAGACGAACTGAAACATATCTTCACAACCGGATATGAATGACTTGAACATGAAATCGCTTGAAGCGAAGGTGGTTGTTTTGGGTTCTCAAGGTAAGAACTTTTATTTTTATGATCGACAAAAAACGACATCAAATTGATATTCATATAGGGACCAGAGAAATTATGACAAATAATACGCGTAAAGGATTTTTTAAACGTTCGCCATTATAAAGGGGTAATTGGATTCTATGAAGCAGCTGTCTTTGACACAATCATTGACAATGAGAGACCTTCCAGTTTCCAGCTTCCTAAAAACTTGATTTTAATTTGTCCAGGCAGGTGTTGCAGTGTTGGAAGTTTAGAAGCTCAGCTGTCCAGTGTTAAACTAGTTTATTTAAAGTCGACAACAAAGACATGTTTCCGCATCATCACATTCACAAAGTACATACTGGCTTACTGTATAAGGATTGGACTTTAACACCGACAACACGAAAACTATTATATTTAATTTAGCAAAATAGAAGAATGGAGTTCTACTCTACTTCACATTACTAGACATTAGTTTATAGTTATCTAATCATTAATCATGAGACAATCATATAGGCATCTCAGTCTTTGCAGACCATGCTCGTGGTACCCTGTGAGTAGCCTCTCTGAGCTCTGAATATGGAGACCCTGGGCTGCCCAAACTGCAGGATTCCCCTCTCGGCCTCGCTGGTGCAATCCAGAGGAATGCAAAGCATGACAATTTCGCACCAGCTCAGGTGCAGGTGCTGCCAGAATGAGTTTGCAATTTTGAAACCATCTGTCTTCCGATTTTCTGTCTGGGTTTACTCCCGTAGAGCTACTCTCTCCCGAGGTTTCCACAAGGCAGTGGAGTCATTGCCTGCAGATGATAGTTACTCGAGACAATCCGATGAAACGCTCATCGTACCAAGGCTAGCGAGCACTCCCTGGGACTTGTGGGCTTAAAATCAGAGTTCCTCCTCTCCTAGGGCGAACTGCCTGAACGGACTAACGAGCTTCGTCTACCCGGGTTTAGAATCAGAGTTTACCTTCTCTTAGATTAGCTGCCAACCAAGGCTACTGAGCCCAATCTGCCTACCCAGTTATACTGCAGGGTACTCGGTCGAGCCCACAGCAGACTCTGTAAGAAACAGGGGGCCCCTCATGAAGGTGCTGCCAGGGACACAATAATGTAGGAGGGGCCATTGACATGGGAACTTCTGGCCGGCAAGCCAATCAGTGAATCCGGCGGCGATCTCTACATGTGAAAAGGAGAGGCTAAATCAGACTCTTCAGTTGCTTTTAACAAGCGAGACGTCCAGCTCAGACCTCGCTATACTCCAATATAGTCTACTGGAATAGGTAAAGAGTTTCTTATATCTTGGAAATATAATAAGCTATTTAATAATGGAAGATGCAAAGTGGAAATGAAGAAGAGGATGGCCAAATATATATTTTAACCAACATGAGTCATATATTTCCGTTCAAACAAATAAACCACAAATTTAAAATCAGAGTGATCATGTGTTATGTATAAACATCTTTATTGTCTCTCTGATGTTGTAGCATACAGCATAGAAGTCTGACCAATGCATTGGAGGTCTTCCCCGCGGTCTCTTCTTACCTCGGGGGTACCAGACTGCTGTCGCTGTGCTCGATTGACTATCGTTTTGTCGCAACATATGACCTGCCCATCTATGTTTTGCCTTGTCTGCATGGATTATTGCATCCTTCACCAGAGACAATCGTCTTATGTCTTATACCGTGGTCTAGAGACGTTCATCAACCCCCTGATTGCTTCCATCTTTCAGGTCAGGTCATCCCGTAACCGGTGAGATCATTGGGGCACACATGAAAACATCCTCCAGTGTTGAGCACGTTAGATATTCCTTGGCAGTTGGAAATCGAAAAGAGTAGGCTTAATGGCCGCTGCCCTGACAAAATCCAAATTAAAAATCTACCCAAATTATTTGTACCTCTCCCCAGGTGGTTTGTAAAGAGCAGCTATAGATGACGTCTAACTGGCTGCGGGTCTACTTAGCTCTAGTGTGAGTCTATTAAGATGGACTCGCACATTGGTACAAACCACCCTCCAAGAAACTGGTTGTATACAGACTCTGTAGAGTCTTCTAAAGAAGTATAAAGACGTTAATTTAAGGTACACATAGATGACCAATGTCCTAATTAAATTGATTTTTAGTGACCAGATCTCCAAATTGGCTTCATTGAGGTAAGACATCATAGCCTGAGCAGTCCGTGTTTGTAGATCTGTTCTGGTACCCTCATCATGTCACAGTTCTGAAATATTTGGTTGATAATAATAATAAAATCTGTTTTCACACTAAGGTGTCGGAAAGACAAGTGTTGTGATTCGCTATGTTGGCGGCATGTTTAGTAAAGCTGTCAGCCCAACAATTGGTGCTTCCTTCTTCACATACAAATTGTAAGTTTGTTATATTACATTTAAAATGTAATTTTGTTTCTTTATAATTCCTTTCTTTCTACTTTGTTTCTTTATGTCTTGTTCTATAACTTTTCAATTTTCTTCCCATTTTATTTCTCAGTATTTTCTTTATACTTTTTATCTGTACATAAAAAAATGTTAATGTCTTTCTTTGTATTTTGTTTCTGTCTATATCATTTCTCTGTACTTTATTTTTTCTAAATACTTTAAAATGTAAGTTTTTTCCCCTTACAAACAAAACGAAAGTTATCTGTATTTACATGGACATTTTTATAAGTACATTTAAAATGCAAGTTTTTTTATCTTTACGTGATCATCATCAGTCCCGTAACCTGAAAGGTTATTAGGGCACCAATACTGCAGATTGTTGGATCAGTTCCTGCCACTCCATTGGGGCACCAATACTGCAGATTGTTGGATCAGTTCCTGCCACTCCATTGGGGCACCAATACTGCAGATTGTTGGATCAGTTCCCATCACTCCATTAGGGCACCAATACTGCAGATTGTTGGATCAGTTCCTGCCACTCCATTAGGGCACCAATACTGCAGATTGTTGGATCAGTTCCTGCCACTCCATTAGGGCACCAATACTGCAGATTGTTGGATCAGTTCCTGCCACTCTATTAGGGCACCAATACTGCAGATTGTTGGATCAGTTCCTGCCACTCCACTCGGTTTTGTGCCAGGATATTGAATCTTCCATCTCGACAATTTTTTGTTTGTTTTTGCGTTCGCCTTATTTCTCTATTCCCCAAGGCGGGTGTGCGTTGCACTGTGGTTTTTATTTTGCGCCTGTCGGCCCAGTGCATCCGACTTCAGCATGCATTTTATGTAAGGGTCTGTTTCCTCCTGCATTTTCTAAGGGTTTGCTTCCCTGGGGTAACGGCCGATGCTGTGATGGGGATCGAACCCAGCACCTTCGGTTTTCACAGCCAAGCCACTTAACCACTAGGCCACGCCGTCCCTCGTCTCGACAAGTTAACCTCAGTGATATGATTCTCATAGACGGCTGGCGCATTTCTGTATTTTCTCAATGCTTTCTGCAATATCAGTGTATCTTTAGTCGTTTTGTACCTGTCGTAGCCCATTCCCCTCCAGGCACCGTGTCCCTCCACATTGTGAATTTTTCTATTATCTCACTGTCTACTAAAGCATGACGTCACAGGTTCACTTTCAAGGTTATGCCTTTCAGTTTTCTTTTTCCGGCCTCGTTTTCATCTTGGCCGTTTGCTTTTAATCGCTCTTGTTTATTGTGCGTTCGACTTTATCCTAAGATATGTCGATTGAAATACATCTCGGCGCTTTGACGGGCACATCCAATTGGAAAAATACACATAAAACACGATATCCAAGAGGAATCTCTAACACTGCAATCGTAAACCTAAAGATCACAGAAAAACAAACACATGATTCAGGAGCGAATCAGATCAGCAGCCATGTTGGCGCTCGACCCGTAAGGACACCTTTACATACAAAATGTAAATCACAGTCAGTGCTACTGTCAAGAGGTAAGACACTCACCTCTCAAAAGATGAACAGAAATGGTGGCTGATCGAATCCCTCAAGTTTCAAGCGACTCTCTCAAGGGAGGTGGAACCAGATGACCTGCATCCTGAGTTACCTCCAGTTGTCTTGACTTATGTCTTGCTACTGGTCCAAGGTAGCTTGGGACCAGAGAGTGAGGATGATGACCGGCGCAGTTTCTTCCTTACTACAATCCAAATACAGCGCTAGTTACATCAAGACAAAACCATCTGATGATGTCACCAGGTGCAACTAAATATAAACATAAAAAATGTCAGTTTTGATCTAAGATTTTATCCGTAGGTACAAAATAAGTCATTATCATCACATACACAATTTAAGGCCAGAATGTAATGTTGCATGCAATATTATGTACAATCTTTTTATATATAGTGTACACAGAGTTGCGATAAGATGGCGACCAAGCAACAGCTGCTCTCATGGTCTGCGATTTTCGTGTGGTTTGTTCGCTCCAATTAATATATGGAGCGCAGTGTTTTGTGGTATTCATTTTCTAGCACGTTCTACCCTATTCACAGGAAGCCTGTGTGCGTAATTTTCCTCAGAATTCAGAGAAAACATGGTCTGTTCTTCGTGTTTTATAGAATACATGTTGTTGGATAGAAACCGAATGAGAGCCAGAGAAAGAACGGCAATCACGAGGAAACTTGCTGGCACAAGCTGGGGAGCAGACGAAAGCATACTAAAGAAACTGTACACTGGAAGAGTGAGACCAGTTCTCGAGTATGGCATTGCGGCATGGACAACAGCAGCAAAGGCGAACTTCGATAAAGTTAGCAAACTTCAAAACCAAGCCATGAGAGTTATAACAGGAGGCATGAAGTCAACGCCAATTGTAGAACTTGAAAAGATTACAAAACTGCAATCCATGACCGACAGAAGAGACTGCAAAGCCCAGCAGCAATCAGAGAAACTCAGAAGACTGACTGACCATCCAATGCACCAGAGACTAAACAATTTCGGAAATGGGAAGCTAAAGCGAAGAAACTTTGCAGAAATAGCCAAAGCAAAGATGCATGAAGACCCTATGAACGCACTAACCACACCAAAGCCCATCCACATTGTACGAAAAGCTACCTGGAGGCAGAAAGAAGAGATACTACCCTGAGTTACATAACGGAAAACTACCCAAGCATGGACTGGACCCATGCATACACAGACGGCTCCGTAACAAATACAACACAGAACGGAGGGGAATGAGCATTTCTGAACCTACCAAATGGCAGAAAAATAACACTGTCATTCGCTACTGGAAAATACACAAGCAATTTCAGAGCAGAGGCACTGAGGGCGGCAGTGGAAGAAATGGCGACAGGTAAGAGAAATGAAAGCCACATAGTCCTGCTTACAGATGCTCTGGCCGTAGTCACAGCACTAAAAAGCCAGAAAAATACTGAACTTAATGATTTAAGAGCAGTACTCTGTCAACTATGCCAGCAGGCCACACCAAAAAGGGTAGTGGTGCAGTGGGTTCCGTCCCACTGCAACATCCAAGGCAACGAGGAGGCAGACTGGCAAAAGAAGGTGCAAAACTACCACAACCAGATACCAGTATGACTTACGAAGAGTCAAAACGGCTCATTAGAGCTAGATACATGACCAAATGGGAAACCGAACAATACTGGCTACACCAAAAACGATGCCTATTACCAGTTGAACCGAAGAGAGCAGGTCGTGGTCTTCAGACTTCGCACTGGCCACAATAGACTGAGGTACCACCTATTCAACAAATTGAAGATAGGTGGCACCGACGAATGCCCGTGTGGTACCGGGAAAATGACCGCTGAACATTTGCTGCAAAACCGCCCGACATACGAGGACCAGAGAGAGCAGATGTGGCCATCACCAGTGGCAACACTAGACAAGCTCTATGGCAGTGTCGACAACCTCAGGATGACGGCTGCTTTTTTCGAAAAAATAATGGTTACTGTCTGACTACGTACGATGAAGAAGAAGAAGAAGAAGAAGGATAGGGTGTCACTGCAGATTGCGCACTGTCCTTGGCTAGTGAGCATGACCTACTTGAAAATTGTGTTCATTTTCATTGTATGCCACGACCAGAATCACCCCTCAGCCGTGGGTTAATGGTCCCTCACCTAGATCTACAGATGTGGGCGCTGGTCAGCAGCAGCGTCTTCTAGTCTACGCGTGGAGACTGCTGCTGCCGAGAGGACGACGTTCTCATCTCAAATCGTCAAGGAAATGGTGGACGATCGACTCCCACAAGTTTCAAGCGACCCGTGGTCTCATGGATTGTACGACCTGAGTGCCTGCACCTTGAGCTACTTCCAGTCGTCTTGATTGTATGTCTTGCCACTGGTTCCCGGTAACTCAGGACGAGAGAGTTAGGTTGATGTCCAGCACAGCCTCTTTCTCACTATAATCCAAATTCGCAAGTTACATCTTCAGGACGAGGATAGTTCTATGATATCGTCATCTTCGCTTGCGATGGGGAACTTACACGTTACTTATGGTGTACACCAGTGCCGTTCAACCTTTTTTATACATGGCGCCTACTTTTATCACTTTTGAGAGAGTAGATTTTCCTTACCGTCCACTAAAATATAAAATTAAGAAAGTTTTGCGATCGTCCACTGAGTGTTTTTTAGATGGTTTTAATCCCTACAGAAACGCCTGTTGAAATCGGATGTACTGGGCCACAGGCTTTATAAAGTAACACAGTGCAATGTAGATCGCTGTAACCAGCGTACGAAGAAGAAGAAGAAGATGGTTTTAATACCTAATCATCATCATGTGGCATGCCTTTTACATCACAGCCCGTCTAATAGAAACTCGATCTCTTGACAAATCTCCAGGCTGCCACAGAGTCATGACCAAGCATTCCTTGACATCTTGGAGCCACCATCTTTTTGGTCTGCTCAAGCCTCTCCCGCCTGGCACCATGCTTTCCATTACCGTTCTTACAAGACCGTTGTGTCTTTTGGCTTGGCTCGGCTTCGTTCGTCCTCAATTTCCTGCTACCAAACCCTGACACGGGCCTCAGTAGCAGAATGTAGTCCAGAGAACGAAATGCGCTGTGTCATAGTTTACAGCTTGACTGTGTCGTAGTTTACAGCTTGACTGTGACGTTTGTACCTTTCGGTCCAACACATCTGACTTCAGCAAACATTTTTTGAGTACTGGGTTAGCATTCCCTCTTCGATCCCGTCTCCTTAGCCAGTCTGCTCTGTTGCAGCCTATTATCCAGGATCATCACGTGGAGGTGTAGAAGGGTCTTGGCAGCTATGGTTCGCTGGACCTGACGCTAGCAGTCAGCTCTGGTTCGCTGACCACTGCAGCTCATACGCTGCTAAGTATCTTGATCCTGTGTCTTTTAATGTGGCCGAAGTAATTAAATTGTCTTTTCATGAAAGAATTTCTTCGTTCGATCTCAATCCCCCGCTACAAAGCCCTGAAAAGGGCTTTGCAAGTAGCACATAGCAGGATGTTGTCCAGAAAATGGAATGCTTTGTGTCGTAGTTTACAGCTTGACTACAATATTTGCACCTTTCAGTCTGACACATCTTCTTCTTCTTCGTACGCAGTCAGACAGTAACCATTATTTTTTCGAAAAAAGCGGCGGTCATCCTGAGGCTGTCGCCACTGCCATAGAGCTTGGTCTGACACATCTGACTTCAGCAGGAGAAGGAATTTATGAACCGGTTTACCTCCACGTCCAAATCCCGTTGAATGTCTGCATTCTTCTTTCTTTTTGTCCATGGTATTGTGAGGACCTTTCTATAACATTTCGCCTTGAAGGACTCAGTTCTCTTCCTTGAGGTTTGGTTAACTGTCTATGTTTCACAGCCATATGTTGTCTCGGTAGAAATACAGGTTTGCAACATTTTTCAGCACTGCCATATTAACAATACTATGTTTTTAATACAGAATGTAATTATTCTACTACTGTCCACCTGAGATGATGAGGCTAATGTCTGGTCAGGCAAAACACACTGATCAGAGAATGTTAGCCAGGGTCAGGAAAAATATACTGGCCAAGACCGTCACCTGACCTCCTCGTTGGTCGTCCTGGAAATGGGCTGTTGTCAAGCACAACAGTCTGGCTAACAAGATGAGGTTCGACGTGATCTCCATAGTAGTGAGTGACATGCAGATGAGGCCAAGCATAGCACAACCGCCTCGAGGATCCCGGTCCACCTTCATTAGCACGCTCGGAATGTGAGGAAAGCTACCTCAACTTGTCACTTAACGTCCTTTTCAGGGTGCACATAAGAATTACCTACTCATTGTGGGCATTCGCAAACAACAACCCACCTGAAAATAAAGTTGCCCACTAGTTGGCGCTAGTGTCCAGGTTGACGAGCATTGGTGTACACTTTTATATTCTCAATTTTCTGTATTTTTAATTGTTGTTGTTGCATTCGCTTTATTTCTATATTCCCCAAGGCCGTGTGTGTTGCACTGTGGTTTTGATTTTGCGCCTGTCGACCCAGTGCATCTGACTTCAGCATGCATTTTATGTAAGGGTTTGCTTCCTCCTCAATTTCCTACGGGTTTGCTTCCCCGGGGTAACGGCCGTTGCTGTGATATGGATCGAACCCAGCACCTTCTGGTTGTGAGCCGTGTCACTTAACCGCTAGCCCACGCCATTCCCCCGTACTTATAAAATGTAAGTTTGTTTCATCTTGTTTATGTTTATTTGTTGGCTGTTTCATTATAAACAATCTTGGTATACTAGTGTTGACCTGTTAATTGTGCCAGAAGTAAAGAAGAAGACAAATATATCTTCTTCGTTCATTCTCAAATTCCCTCTGCCAAGCCCTGGTGAGGGCTTTCCAAGTAGCAGGATGTAGTCAGGAGAACGGAACATGTTGTGTCGTAGTTTACAGCTTGGCTGTGACCTTTCGGTCGGACACATCCGACTTCAGCATGGTATTTTTTGGTATTTTCACGTACCTTGGTAGCACTCTTTCCAGGGAAACTACTATTAACTGCGAGGTCAGTAACAGGATCTCCAAGGCCAGTGCTGCCTTTGGGAGCCTGCGAAACAGTGTCTGGAATCGGAGGGGTCTTAGGCTTGATACGAAACTCAAAGTCTACCGAGCTGTAGTCCTCCCCACCCTTCTCTATGCCAGTGTGATGTAGACTGTGTACAGCAGGCATGCTAGGAAAATAAACTACTTCCATACAAGGGCCTCCATAGATTGTTCAAAATAAAGTGGCAAGATAGGGTACCAGACACCGAGATCCTCATGAAGGCAAAAAAGCAGAGCATCCACACACTGTTGCAGAAGACCCAGATCAGGTGGGCCGGCCACGTCGTGCGCATGCCAGACAACCGCATCCCAAAACAACTAATGTATGGTGAGCTGAAATATGGCCTGCTTCAAGCCGGTGACTGAAAGTGGCGTTTCAGGTTCCCTCAGAAGTATCTCTGACACGCTTCAGCATTGATGCAAACGTATGGGAATATCTCGCACAGGACCGCAAGACTTGGTGTAGAACCACCATCAGAGGCACCTCCATTGCTGCGGAGAGCCAGACCTCTGAAGCACAGAAAAAAAACACACTTTGAGTAAAGACAAAACAACTGACATTCACATGTCCAATTCTGTCATTAAATGCTACGTATGTGGAAGGATTGTCCGTGCCAGAATTGGACAATACAGCCAGCTCCGAACTCACTGGTGAGGTGCAGCACAACATGCCTGACCGCTGTTCTTATCATCTCTTGCGATGGACAGCTATTATTATGCGGGGTCCCGGGTTAGCCTTCCCTCTTCGATCCCTTCTCCTTAGCCAGTCTGCTCTGTTGCAGCCTGTTATCTAGGATGACTGCATGGAGGTGAAGAAAGGTCTTGCCAGCTCTAGGTAGCTGGTCCTGATGCTACAAAGCTGACCTCTACAGCTCATGCACTGCTCAGCATCTTGATCCAAGAATATATTTTGAAAATATTTTTAAAGTGAATTTCAAAGTCTTTTGGTGAAATCCTGAAAAATTTCCCACATAAGATAGTGTATAAAAATTCAATTCGGAAATTGAGAAATCAATTGTATATCTTCAATACTGGTTTTTAAACCAGTGACCTAAGGATTTCTAAATATTTGACTTCATTCCATCGCTCAACTAACTGAGCTATTGTGATGAGAATTATGAGTATTGATATGAGTGGAATCTAAGGATCACATGTTACTGTGACAGACGTACAGACTGCGAGCATTATGTTATTTAGAGTTAACAATTACTGAATTAAAAAACAAGCTGTTGTGTAATTAATGTTATTGGTTATTTCACTTTGGGGCCCGTACGTTAAATAATGTTATTGGTTATTTCATTTTGGGACCCGTATGTTAATTAATGTTATTTCACTTTGGGGCCCGTATGTTAATTAATGTTATTGGTTATTTCACTTTGGGGCCCGTATGTTAATTAATGTTATTGGTTATTTCACTTTGGGGCCCGTATGTTCATTAATGTTATTCGTTATTTCACTTTGGGGCCCGTATGTTCATTAATGTTATTGGTTATTTCACTTTGGGGCCCGTATGTTCATTAATGTTATTGGTTATTTCACTTTGGGGCCCGTATGTTCATTAATGTTATTGGTTATTTCACTTTGGGGCCCGTATGTTCATTAATGTTATTGGTTATTTCACTTTGGGGCCCATAGGTTAATTAATGTTATTGGTTATTTCATTTTGGGGCCCGTACGTTAATTAATGCTATTGGTTATTTCATTTTGGGGCACGTACAAATTAAGTTGTTAATCTTGTCATCTCTAAGTTCAGGTCGCTCTGCATGTTGAGCGAGCATTCAGGGAAGATATACTCGTTTATGTCATTCAGACTCTCTCCATCGGGAGGAGGTGGGAGTGAAGCGATTGCGCGTGACTTTTTTTTTTGCACATGTTCATTTCAAGTCTCGCTTGAGTGCTGCTAGCATTTGCTGGAACTGATATGCCCCATTATTTCTTCTTCTTCATACGCTGTCAGACGTCGTCTTGAATTTGTTAAAAGAAGGCAGTGGTCATCATGAGGCTGTCGACACTGCCATAGAGCTTGTCTAGTGTTGGCACTGGGGATGGGCACATGTGCTTTCCCTGGTCCTCGTATGTCGGGCAATTTTACAACAGATGTTCAGGTCTCATTTTCCCTGTACCACAGGTGCATTCGTCAGTAGTACCTATCTTCAGTTTCTTGAATAGGTGGTACCTCAGTCTGTTGTGGCCTGTGCGGAGTCTGAAGACCACGGCCTGCTCTCTTCTGTTCAACTGGTAATAAGTATCATTTTGTGTGTAGCCGGTATGTTCTGTTTCCCATTTGGCCATGTCTCTGGCCCTGATAAACCTTTTGGACTCTTCGTAGGTCACACTAGAATCTGGTTGTTAACCTTGCACCTTCTTTTGCCAGTCCGTCTGCCTCCTCGTTGCCTTGAATGTTACAGTGGGATGGAACCCACTGTACCACTACTCTTTTGAGTGTGGACTGCTGGCGTAGTTGACAGAGTACTGATCTTAGGTCATTTAGGTCTATATTTCTCTGCCACATTATTTAGTCATATACAATTATAGATAAAGTATTAATGGTACACCATAACTTTATCTTGATAGTGTGTATACTCAACAGGACATTAGAACAGTACAGAGTCAAACTGCAAGTATGGGACACCGCAGGACAAGAAAGATTCAGATCTATGGTATGGATGTTTGAGTTCTTTCACACTTTTTTTTCTTCTTTTTAATAGCCAGTGGCTGAGTGGTTTGTATACTTGTCCTTTAACCTGTAAACATGAGTTCACACCCTGTTACTCCCAAATTTCTGTGCCAAAGCAGAGGCACTGAAGGCCGTAGCTGAGCTTGAAATCCAAGATGAAGATGTTCATCAATAATAATAATAATGTTCGCGTAGGCATCAAAGGCCCGTTGCATCGATCAACCCCTACTATTTCCAACCGCTGAGGCTGTGTTCATGCAACGTAGTGTGTCGACAGAAATCCCTTCGCAGCCTTGGGGCGAGGGCCGCGAGGAGTGGGTTAGGCCAATATCTGTGTCAAGCTTTCCGTGTCTGCCCGTGTCAAACTCCCTGTTTTTACGTGTCCCGCTGCGAGGCTTCTGATTGTGTATACCTTTTGGTCAGCGTGACCCTTGCTGCGCTGAGAATACGAGGTTGGGAGAGGTATCAGGTTACCTCCCGTGGGGGAAGGGGCGGGCAGGAGGAAGGTCGTTGAGTAGTGATAATCTGGACTGAATTCTGGTGTGCATCGAAGCGGAACGTTGAACTCCGTCATGGACTGGTCTCCCACGGCCCAAGCTGGACATGAAATGCAGCGTAACAAACAGAATAACCGATCGAAAGCACATCAATTTCACAGAACAAAGTCCTTTATATCACCTGATGGAGGAATTGTGAAATATAATCTGAACAGGAACCACCAAATGTAAGAAAACTTGACACTAACACCGGAGCGAATCGAGAGGGCAGCCACTTAGGTATGGCCATCTTACTTGTCCACAAAGAAAACATAGTATTCCTGACCGATGCCGCGATAGTATTAACACCGCTAAAACAACACAAAGATGAACCGCTAAAACAACACAAAGATGAACCGCTAAAACAACACAAGGATGAACCGCTAAAACAACACAAAGATGAACCGCTAAAACAACACAAAGATGAACCGCTAAAACAACACAAGGATGAACCGCTAAATCAACACAAAGATGAACCGCTAAAACAACACAAAGATGAACCGCTAAAACAACACAAAGATGAACCGCTAAAACAACACAAAGATGAACTGCTAAAACAACACAAAGATGAACCGCTAAAACAACACAAAGATGAACCGCTAAAACAACACAAAGATGAACCGCTAAAACAACACAAAGATGAACTGCTAAAACAACACAAAGATGAACCGCTAAAACAACACAAAGATGAACTGCTAAAACAACACAAAGATGAACTGCTAAAACAACACAAAGATGAACTGCTAAAACAACACAAAGATGAACCGCTAAAACAACACAAAGATGAACTGCTAAAACAACACAAAGATGAACCGCTAAAACAACACAAAGATGAACCGCTAAAACAACACAAAGATGAACCGCTAAAACAACACAAAGATGAAGATCTTCAGCAATGTATGTTCTCCCTGACACAGCTCTCAGCAGAACACCCAAGGTTGGTCATACAGTGGATCCCATCCCACTGCAATATTGAAGTCAATGAAGCTGCAAACAAACTAGCAAACAGTGGAGGAACATCCCCACAAACAGACCTGAGTCTCACATATAATGAGGCCAAGACCATAATTAAAGCAAACTTGAGGGTAAAATGGGCTGATCAACATCCCGACTTTCAAAATGAAGGCGGCTACTTTAACAACTAGAGAAGAGCAAGTCATCATCTTCAGACTGAGAACTGGGCATAACAGACTCAAGGGTCATCTTTACAACAAAATGAGGATTATGACAGGTGCCCATGTGGCTAGCATACCATGACAGTAGAACACATCCTACAAAGCTGCACGCTCACGCAGAAAGAGAGAACAATACTGGCCCCGCGAGACAGGTATGAGACAAAAGCTGTATGGAGATGAAACAGCCTGACAACCAACGGTGTCCTTTGTAAGAGAAACCGGTACCTTGATCTGAGAATGAACGAAGAAGAACAAGAAGAAACACTGTCACAGCCTGAGTTTGTTTTATGTCATCGTTATAATAAAAACCTAGTTCACTCACTGCACTGTGATTGCCAGGGCAGGTAACATTTATTCATCAGCTATCATTGCAGCACTATATTTCAAGAAGCACCAGAAAAAATAGGTAAAATAATAGTTTAACCCTTTCGGACTTGTAGGCGACGAAATCAGCTACCGCAAATTGTGGCCAGCTACAACTAAATTTGACCACAGAAACATCCGTTTGCTTTTCGGGGTTTAATTTGTGGAATTAAATTTTCATGTGGCTCTACATGATGGCTGCATCTGCACATGTACAATTATGACATTTAACTGTAAAGTTATTTCCCATAGGCAACATCTGTAAACGTTATGATCTTTCAAACTACACATTTGTCACGACAAAAGTTAGGCTTCAAAACCCGAGAAATGATTAATTATATGATCAGTCCAGTGATCACGCATCTGGATTAATAATAACAATAATGTTTGCTTAGGCGTTTGAGGCGTGTTGCGTTGGTTGGCCACATCCATGACCCACAGCTGTGACGTGGGTCCAGGGCACAAGAGGAGGTTGCTCCTTGCTGGTGCCATACTGTTTGGGGACGGCCTCTTCTGCGCCTCCAGCCGGTCGGGGGAAGACTTTTGGCGCTGAGGGATGACTTGTGTAGTGTCTTGTGGGCAGGAGTTTCCTGGTCCGGTTGTACAACATGACCGAACAAAGAAACTCAGCATTGGTCAAGTGTTTCTGAGATTCGGTGGAGACCTGTTTTAGCAGAGACCTCCATGCTGCGGATGTAGTCATGCCATCGGATGCCCAGGATACGCCGCTGGTTGCGCATGTGAAAGGCTTCCAGCCTCGACATTTCATGTTTCAGCAATGTCCATGTTTCGGAGACGTAAAGCAGGACTAGGACCACGCAGGACTGGTAGATGCTGATTTTTGTCCCAAGGGAGATCTTGCCATTACTCCACATATGTCGGAGGTCGGTCATAGCGGACACAGCTAGTTCGATCCACCTTGAAATATCGGTACCGCTGCGCCCATCAGATGATATCATGGTACCGAGATAGATGAATTCGTTGGTGCCCGCCGCATTGTGACCTTGAGTTTCATTGCCCTGGGGTGCTGTGTCTGAAATGAGGCTCTGAACTTTGGTCTTGGCCCAGGATGTAGACGGGTCTAGGGAGGGCGTTTCACTGTCTAACATTTCCAGAGAGTGCTGCAGAGCAGATCTGTCTGGGCCGAACAGGACAATGTCGTCCATGTAAATGAGATTAGTGAAGATTGAACGATCAATAGCTATACCCTCCTGATGTGCGCTGAGGCGGTCAAGAAGCCAGTCGACTGCCCGGCAGAATAGGTCAGGGGCAAGAACACATCTCTGTTTGACACTCAAAGTCGTGGGGAAAATGTCAGAGAGAGTGCCACCATTGAACTCTGGCGCTGGTGTCCTTGTGTAACTCCTTGATCAGGTTCGAAAATCATCTGGAATACTCAGGGATATTCAACACACACACGATTAAGAAATTAGACAGTAACACAATGTAGGAATATTAGTGTATTTATTCTTGAATCTTTTCTTGAATGCATTAATTGACCATGCCTCCACTATTTCCTGTGGCAATGCATTTCAAGCTTTCATCACTCTCAGACCAATAATAAAAAGTCCTGTGACCTGAAAGGTCATTGGGGCACCAATACCTGCAGCTTATTGGACCAGTTCCGCTACACCACTCTATTTTCTGCCAGGATATTTATTCTAGCTATGGGCATTCTTATCCACTCTCTGATGTTTGTTTTCCCATCCCTTTTTCTGTCTCCCTCTCTTACGCTTCCCAGGCACAGTACCTTGCAGGATCGTCTTGGTCAACCCAGACGATCTTGAAACATGCCCATGCCACTTAAACTTGCAGATTTGACCATAGTCAATAGGTCTGAATTGATCTTAATGGTGTCCCGAACTGCCTTATTCGTGATGGGGTCCAAATATGAAATATATATGTTGTTAAGGATACAGCAGTACACAGGCTCTCATCCTTTAGCCCAATGCCATGTAATGGGATTTACATATGTATATATGTATATTTCGTGGGGATTCCGTGGCGAAGTGGTTAAGCCGCCGGCCTCGTGATCAGGTGGTATGGGCTCGACTCCGGACTCCGCCGTCTTTTTCACGGGTGCTTGATGCGGAGTCCCCTGCATCTCGTAGTCGCCACCTAGTCATCTTGTCCTTGACTTGCCACTGGGGTCGAGCAGTTCGAGATGAGAGAGTGAGGATAAAAAGTAGCGCAGTTAATCCTTATTAAAATAGAATAGCGCTAGCAAAATTAATTATGCCATTATCGTCTACGATGGATGGCGGCCTTTGCCTTATGCATATTTCTTATTTCTCTGACTCATCTACAGGCACCAATGTACTACAGGAAAGCTAATGCAGCCATGCTTGTCTATGATATTACATCTCTCGATAGCTTTTACGACATCAAAGACTGGGTCAAAGGTGAGTCAGTGAGCCAAACTAAACCCACCATTTCTTCACAACCAAAATTCCGTTGCAGAAACTTAATTCCTCCATTCTCAATAATGAGTTAATCTTCAAATCCAAGTGAAAAACGGGAGAAATCTAAAATAAATTTCACAATCACCACATTCTTCATCTAACCGTACATGGCGGAAGTTGCAACTCTTTACAATCAAAAGAGCAGTGTGTTCAGTTGAATCTATGGCATTAACCCTGTAGTTTAACATTTAGCATGCCACCATAATATTTTTAAAATTTTTCGCAACTTTCAATTTTGCTACTTTCAAAAAATGAAACTGCTCTGCTTGTTGGTCAATAAATCTGATTTCCTTGTGTGTAGAGACATAAATGAATAAAGAAGTTGTTGATGTTTTTGTTGTGTGTTTGTTAGTTTCTGAGATACAGGAAGATGAATGTGAAATTGTTTGAAAAAATTAAAATATTTGGACTTTCCCGGCTAGGCCTAGTTGCTCCGATAGAAATCCATGGAAACCATTACAAAGAATCGATACTGTGTTTATAATATCGGCACAACTGTTAGTTTTGAATTCAAGCGTAGTTATTAGATCTAAACAAATAAAATAAACAGATCTACCAGATAAAGATCTTTCCCAACAACCTACTTCACTTTTTCCCCAAAAGTCAGCCTGCTCCAATCGGCGAAATAAGAAAATAAATCGCTCAAAAGCCATTTGTAATCTAACATACGATACTTTTACTGGCAAAAAGCCTGTGTAGATGGACGTGACGAATCCAGCAGTAAAAAAATGGCTAATGGTAGGGTCTTCGTACTTAGTAATAAAAATAATGTCCAAACATTTTTTTTTTGACAGTGAGACAAGTTTGGCAGTGGCAGTCAGTCTACGGAGAGCTATAGGTTAACCTTTAAAGGTTAACCATGATAAAGCAATGACCCTAGATCTGGAACGCCAATGGAACGGAGCCGAATCGTCGTAATCTCACGCCGTTGTGCCGGAAAAGCTTAAAAGGCGGCTTTGGTTCGCAATCAGATAATATCTCATGAAATTGCTCAAGTGGAGCAACTTCAGTTACGATGGATTGGGCATGTCGGCATAACGGAAGAAGCATGGTTACCATGACAATCACTGGAAGTCAAGAACCAATGATCCGGACTTCCATGAGGACTCATAAGGCTTCTGGGATGAAAACAGAAGACAATTTGTAACCATTTCCAGTTCGGCTAATTTTGCCAACTTGCATTTTTCCGTTCGGACCAAAATGCCTGATTCTACGTAAGGCACGGATCCCTTTCATTGCTAAAACTAAACGTACTGACGACAGCACAAACTCCAGCTTGGAGAATGACTTAAAGTCCCTGGCTATCATACAGTCGTGGGTACCCAGTCTGATATTCTCCAGGTGTATATGTTTGTCTGGTGGCAAATATAAATGACTTATTGTGAGGTCTCCGTCCAAGGTTCTCAAACCAATACTTATGTGCTCTGTGTCATGTAGCTCAGATCTCTGAACCACCCAGGCCGGGTACTTGTTCCTGACTGCAATCAGGACTCCCCCTTTTGGTCGATCTTCTCTGTCCAGTTGGAAGATCTCATATCCTCTTACCAAGAATCTCTGGTCGCTGGTGAGGTATGTCTTCTGTACACAACACACATGCATTTCTTGCTCTTTCAACAACTTTTCTAATTCCAGTTTCTTAGGTCTCACCCCCTCGGCATTCCACTGCATAATTTGAAGTCTTTGTCCAGTAGCATTTCTCTGATTTTCCCTGGACTTTCCAGAAGTGTCAGAGTTTGTGGTTCCAGTAGCATTTGGTGGACCCCTTCGAGGGAGGGGGGGGGGGGAAGGGGACATGTCCCTACCTGGCCACGTCCCATACAGATGACAAGATAACGGTCTAGTGTTTGTTGCATACCATCCGTTGTTTTGCGTGATGTCCATTTTCTACTCCCGTGCCACTTGGGCCTACATCTTCCGACTTTGACGGTTGAGGTTTTCAATATGGATGCCTGCTTCCACAGACAGATTGCCTTCTTCCATAGACAGATTGCCTCCCTCCCAAAGACAGATTGCCTCCCTCCCATAGCAGATTGCCTCCTTCCTATA
Organism: Ariolimax columbianus; assembly: GCA_036924085.1. Lineage (NCBI taxonomy): Eukaryota > Metazoa > Mollusca > Gastropoda > Stylommatophora > Arionidae > Ariolimax > Ariolimax columbianus. The sequence goes on along the minus strand of JAVGWX010000025.1, from coordinate 19,603,408 downwards.
GACAGATTGCCTCCCTCCCATAGACAGATTGCCTCCCTCCCATAGACAGATTGCCTCCATTCTATAGACAGATTGCCTCCCTCCCATAGACAGATTGCCTCCATTCTATAGACAGATTGCCTTACCAGGATTATGTGCTCTGCCTGCCTACATTTTCTACTTGGGTTTTGTTGCCTTAGCATTTGTTGACTTAGCATTTGTTCTTTCTGGAACTACCACAAGGCAGCGGTTGTTTGGTGTAGCCTTCACATGGGTGGATAGAGGACGAAAGCAAGGAGTGAGACAAGAAAAGCATGTAACCCATGAAGTGGGGATGGATTGGTGCGGACCAGAGCGTGTACCGCCCACCAGTGGGTTCTGCGTCCACACCTAAAGGGTTCCATCTACTCCTCAACCCCTTAGTCTAGCCCCTTTCTCAGGACCTGTCCGGCTTGGGTGACCCTGCCAGGTGTAAAACTCCCGTTGGGGTAGCTTCCGAGGTCACTGGGGCACACAAGCTCTTCAACCATGTCAAGGTGGGCCTACGTGCGGAGAGACTGGGTTTTGAAATAATCCCAACATAGCGGACCCAAAATAATTCCAACACGCTGGGTCCGAAGGTCGCAGTGTAATTAGCGAAATGTCACAGCCAAAATGTAAATATGACATAAATAAACTACATAGAAGAGATCAAAGTCTCGGCTTTCAGTTCCAAACAGGACACACCAGTGTGAATAGCCGCTTGAACCGCATCAATCCCCAGCACCTGCCCTTGTGCAGACATTGCTCTCATCCTGATGAAACAGACACCTATTCATTAAGTGCAAGGCGCTTGCAGACATGAGCAAAAGATTCTTACAAGCACTGCCGACAATTGAAGAAGACCTATATATAAATTAGAATGGCATTGGGCTGCCAAGAGCAACCTTGCTCAGCAGCTATGGGATAATAACAACAACAACACACTGGGTCCAAAATAATCCCAACACACTGGGTCCAAAATAATCCCAACACACTGGGTCCAAAATAATCCCAACACACTTGGTCCAAAATAATCCCAACACACTGGATCCAAAATAATCCCAACACACTGGGTCCGAAATAATTCCAAGACACTGGGTCCGAAATAATTCCAGCACACTGGGTCCGAAATAATTCTAAGACACTGGGTCCGAAATAATTCCAAGACACTGGATCTGAAATAATCCCAACATACCGTTTTTAAAATCTTTGCTTCGTTATAGCTCTGTGGATGGCGAGTCTGCGTGCCTCCACTTCCAGCTTTTGCAAGCTCATTTGCGTTCTCGTTTCCCAGGATCCCACAGTGGTCAGGAATCCACTGGCGGACTACATCTGTTTTTTGGAGGAAGACCATTAATTTCTCGATATTAAATTGATAGATAAATGCACACAAAGATAAGATAGTAGATGTTGATTGATACCATTTTTGATCAACACTTGAATATCATTTGTGTATCATTATATATCTTTCTAACATATCTGAATGTATTTCGTTTGTATTTCAGAACTGAAGAAAAACGTAGATACCCCAATTGGTGAGTTACTTTGAAACTTTACACAAATCGTTATTGGGGGGGGGGGGGGGGGGTGTGGCGATACATTATCATATTGTTCCCTTAACCTTCACCAGGCAGCACTAAAAAACTGACCTAATTTCCCCTGCATTTATTTTCAGCACGTCACATATTGCTGTGGTTGTTGACTTTTGAGAGCCTAAAACCTTTTTGTTTGTTGGCCTATAGATATGATTGTGTTGTGTGTAGAGACATAAATTAGTAAAGAACTTGTTGTGTTATTGTTTTTCTTGTGTGTTCGTTAGTTTCCGAGATAGAAGATGATGGTGAACATTTATAAAAACAAAACACACACTTTTATAATTACCGATGAGGAAACGTCGCTTCTCATTTAATTCATTTAAATCGCAACAAAGTATCGATACTGTGTTTATAATATCAGCACAACTGTTAGTTTACACTAAAAACATATGTATGACATCTATATGAACGAACTAAACGGAACTACTTCAGAAAGATCTTCTACAACAGCTGACTTCACCATCCCCAATAATGGGCAGAGACCAAACTGATTGACAAAAAAAGAATCTATCCTTTCAAAACTCTGTTTAATCATCGTCGATCTAAACTTTCACATGGCTATAGTTGGTAGTGAAGGTAGCTGCGATGGAGTATAATCAAATCAGCCGCATTTTTGTTTTATTGTACGGCACGCCGTTTGTGTTTTATATGATAATATCGATGTTGGGCAAAAATGTCAGACCCCGGTGTGCAAATCGGGGTTTTTTTTTTTGTTGGCAAAACTAGTAGTCTTGGGCATGGTAAAGTTTTCAAGGTCTTTGTACTTGATTTGGTCGTTCATCTTCTACCCTGGGATGTAAAGGTTTCAGATTTCCTGCTTGATCAAAAGTTCTTGATTTGGTTGCTCATCTTCTACACTGGGATGTATAGATCTCAGATTTCCTGCTTGATCAAAGGTCCTTGATTTGGTTGCTCATCTTCTACCCTGGGATGTATAGGTCTCAGACTTCCTGCTTGATCAAAAGTCCTTCTAGTTGATTTGGTTGCTCATCTTCTACACTGGGATGTATAGATCTCAGATTTCCTGCTTGATCAAAAGTCCTTCTAGTTGATTTGGTTGCTCATCTTCTACCCTGGGATGTATAGGTCTCAGACTTCCTGCTTGATCAAAAATCCTTCTAGTTGATTTGGTTGCTCATCTTCTACCCTGGGATGTATAGGTCTCAGACTTCCTGCTTGATCAAAAGTCCTTCTAGTTGATTTGGTTGCTCATCTTCTACCCTGGGATGTATAGGTCTCAGACTTCCTGCTTGATCAAAAGTCCTTCTAGTTGATTTGGTTGCTCATCTTCTACCCTGGGATGTATAGGTCTCAGACTTCCTGCTTGATCAAAAGTCCTTCTAGTTGATTTGGTTGCTCATCTTCTACACTGAGCTGTTGTTGCCGTTGTTATCCCACAGCTGCTGAGCAAGCCTGCTCTTGGCAGCCCGTACCATTCTTATATAGATACAGATCTTCTTCAGTTGTGTCCCTTTACCGTACAGTATGTTGGCAATTGTCGGCAGTACTTGTAAGAATCTTTTCCTCATGTCCGCAGGAACCTTGCACTCAATCAGTCGGTGTCTAACTGTTTCATCAGGATGAGAGCAATGTCTGCACAAGGGCAGGTGCTGGGGATTGATGCGGTTCAAGTGGATATTGACCCTGTTATGTCCTATTCAGAACTGAAAGATGAGACTTTGATCACTTCTATGTAGTTTATTTATGTCATCGTTACTTTTTGGCTGTGACATTTCACTAAATACACTGCAACCTGTTGTTCCCGTTGCCCACCTGTTGTTCCCGTTGCCCACCTGTTGTTCCCGTCGCCCACCTGTTGTTCCCGTTGCCCACCTGTTGTTCCCGTCGCCCACCTGTTGTTCCCGTTGCCCACCTGTTGTTCCCGTTGCCCACCTGTTCATCCAGATTTCCAGAGTATTTATTCTTATTAATTCGTTTTGCTGTGTGGTTACTATCCCATTGTCTATCCAATTGTTGTTTCACCCTGAACAGTATAGGTCTCAGCTTTCCTGTTTGATCAAAGGGCAAGACGAAGAACTGCAGCTTCAATACCACAGAGCCTATACTCCTGCAGCAGAAAGACACCATGGCAAGGGCGCATCTTTTCAATTCTGCGGTCATATCAGCCATGATCTGCAGGTGTGAAGTATGGAATCTACGCAACGCGGATGCAGAGAAACTACGAGTTACCCAGTGAGCGATAGAAAGATGCGTTTTCTGGATCGTGATCAGTGATGGAATCCACAATACTGTAATAAGAGAACACACTCTATTTCGAGATGTCGTGGAGGCTGCGTTGTCCTGCAAAGGCCACCGGGCTGGCCACGTTGTGTGCATGCCAGATACCAGATGGACACTCAGAAAGACGTTCTGGTGGCCATATGATTATACACGACCACGCGCCCGCCTACCCATACGATGGTGAGATGGTCTGCTGAGAGACCTGGGGCCGAAATTGTACGACACTGTGACAGATCAGACGGCACACAGGACATTTTGGCTTCCTCACATATGGCACACCCGCCAGTCTGAAGTCGAGGATATTGTATTGTATTGTATTGTATAGAAAAAGATCCCATTTTTTTTTTACACAATCGCCAAATCCAATATGTCAGCTTGTTGTTATTCTAAAACTATTTCTTAGCCAATGTATCACATCCACGAAGTGAATTGGTTAAATAATCATTAATTTTACAATATTTTTCCAGTTTTATTGGTGTAATCATTAATTGAACAATATTTTTCCAGTTTTATTGGTGTAATCATTCATTTTACAATATTTTTCCAGTTTTATAGGTATAATCATTAATTTTACAATATTTTTCCAGTTTTATAGGTAAAATCATTAATTTTACAATATTTTTCCAGTTTTATGTCTACTTGGTAACAAAAGTGACCTTGAAAGTGTCAGGAAGGTCAGCATGGAGGATGCTATGGAATATGCTGCTTCCATCGATGCTTTGTTCTATGAGACATCTGCCTTGAAGAACACAGGTAGGCCTAATATAGATATAGTTTTCTGTCACTCCTTCACGAGCTCATTCAATTATTCACTCATTTACTCTATCCAATGGCTTACTCACTCATTCATTCACTGGCATTTGCTCACTCATTCAATGACTTATTCACCCAGCCATTCACTCATTTACTCACTTATTCACTCACTCATTCACTTGCTCACTCATTCATCCACTCACTCATTCACTTATTCACTCATCAGCTCACTCATTCATACATGGAATCCTGGTATTCTTCTCCTTCTTCTTCTTCTTCTTCGTACGCTGTCAAACGTCAACCTCTATTTTTTCGAAGAAACCAGTGGTCATCCTGAGGCTGTCGACACTGCCATAGAGCTTGTCTAGTGTTGCCACTGGTGATGGCCGCATATGCTTTCCCTGGTCCTCGTATGTCGGGCAGTATTGCAGCAGATGTTCAGGTCTCATTTTCCCTGTACCACAGGTGCATTCGTCAGTAGTACCTATCTTCAATTTATTGAATAGATGATACCTCAGTCTGTTGTGGTCTGTGCGGAGTCTGAAGACAACGACCTGCTCTCTTCTGTTCAACTGGTTATTACCAGCATCGTTTTTTGTGTAGCCAGTATGTTCTGTTTCCCATTTGGTCGTGTATCTGGCTCTAATAAGCCTTTTGGACTCTTCGTAGGTCACACTAGGATCTGGTTGTGGTAGTCTTGCACCTTCTTTTGCCAGTCTGTCTGCCTCCTCGTTGCCTTGGATGTTACAGTGGGATGGAACCCACTGTACCACTACTCTTTTTGGTGCGGACTGCTAGCATAGTTGACAGAGTACTGCTCTTAAATCATTAAGTTAAGTATTTTTCTGGCTTTTTAGTGCTGTGACTACGGCCAGGGCATCTGTAAACAGGACTATCTGGCTGTCATTGCTTTCGCCTGTCAGCATTTGCTTCTACCGCAGCCCTCAGTGCCTCTGCCTCCGCTCTGAAATTGCTTGAGAATTTTCCAGTTGCCACTGACAGTGTTATTTTTCTACCATTTGTTAGACTCAGGAATACCCCTACCCCTCCGTTCTGTGTTGTGTTTGTTACAGAACCGTCGGTGTATGCATAGGTCCATTCCATGCTTCAGTAGTTTTCCGTTATGTACCTCAGGGTTATGTCTCTTCTTTCTTTTTCAGTCTGGCTGTTCTTGTTTCCAATACCTGCTATATTTTCTACCACTTCCGGAATGATATGCTGCTTCCAGGTAGGTTTGCGTACAGTAGGGATGGGCTTTGGCATTGTTACGGTGTTCATAGGGTTTTCGCTTATCTTTGCTTTGGCTATTTCTGCAAAGTTTCTCCGCTTTAGTTTCCCATTTCCAAATCTATTTAGTCTCTGATGCATTGGATGGTCTGTCAGTCTTCTGAGTTTCTCTGCTTGCTGCTGGGCTCTGCAGTCTCTTCTGTTGGTCATGGATTGCAGAATTGTAATCTTTTCAAGTTCTACAATTGGCGTTGACTTCATGCCTCCTGTTATAACTCTCATGGCTTGGTTTTGAAGTTTGCTAATTTTATCAAAGTTTGCCTTTGCTGCTGTTGTCCATGCCGCAATGCCATACTTAAGAACTGGTCTCACTCTTCCAGTGTACAGTTTCTTTAGTATTCTTTCATCTGCTCCCCAGCTTGTGCCAGCAAGTTTCCTCATGATTGCCATTCTTTGTCTGGCTCTCATTCGGTTTCTCTCGATCTGACTTTTCCATGTCATGCGCCGATCAAATGTGACTCCCAAGTAGATTGGGTTGTCGTTTGGCCGCAGGTATTTGCCGTTAAGACTTATTTTGGTGTTCTGGGGTTTATTTGAAAGCGAGAATATCGTACATGTTGTTTTTTCCTCATTTATTTTGACCAGCCATGAGTTCGCCCACTCTTCCAATGATGTTAGGGCCTGCTGCATCTGATTGCTTGCTACAGTGAGATTTTTTTCAGAGGTCCACATAGCCAGATCGTCTGCAAACATGGAGCTATGGACTCTTCTTAGTATATTCTCTGTGATGTTGTTTATATACACCAGAAAAATACACCAGGGTGACAGTACACCCCCCCCCCCCCCCCCCCCTCCTGGGGTACTCCCTGCTCCAGTGTCACCTTTTTGTTCATCTGCCCTTGTACTTGAACTCTGGCTGTTCTGTTTTCGAGGTAGTGGCTGATCCATCTGTACATTTTTCCACATACTTCACTTCTTCGTAACTTGACTTTAAGTGCCTCTTTCCACACCTTGTCAAATGCCTTCTCTAAATCCACCCAAACCGCTACTGTATGCTTTTTCTCTTGGTAAGCATCTTCTATTTCCTGTGCTATGAGAGTGATCTGGTCCTCAGTGGAATCCTGGTATTCAAACAGGCATGGGGGATCAAGATGCTGAGCAGCACATGAGCTGCAGCGGTCAGCGACATATAGCTGACTGCTAGCGTCAGGGCCAGCGAACCATAGCAGCCAAGACCCTTCTACACCTCCACGCGGTGATCCTGGATAACAGGCTGCAGCAGAGCAGACTGGCTAAGGAGAAGGGATCGAAGAGGGAATGCTAACCCGGTACTAAAAAAATGCTTGCTGAAGTCGGAAGTGTTGGACCGAAAGGTGCAAATATCGCAGCCAAGCTGTAAACTACGACACAAAGCATTCCGTTCTCTGGACTACATTCTGCTACTTAAGCCCTTTCATGGTTTGGCAGCGGGAGATTGAGAACGAACGAAGAAGAAGAAGAAGAAGAAACAGGCATGGTAATGTCTGTTGCCAGGTAGCCGAAGGCTTCGGTAATATGTAGTAGGTATCTTACAACTTCCTGCTGCTTACTAGATGTGGGGGAAGATACAAATAATTTGGGTAGATTTTTAACTAGAAATTTGTCCAGACAGCGGCCATTAAGTCTCCTAATCTTGTCTATTTCTAACTGCCAAGGCATTTTTAACGTGCTCGACACTGAACACGGAAGTCCAATCTTACCATTCAGAAATCAGGCGAATTTGTACGAGAAAAATCATGGTCTCCACCCTGATTCGAACCCACGACCGCCGGCACTCGAGCCGTACACCTTACCTCGATACCACTGAGCCTGTCACTCATTCATTCTCTGATTCATTCACTAGCTTGCAGGCTGTCAATTAATTCTTTATCTTCCTTTTCTGTCTGCTTTGTGTCATCGTTTGTCATGGCATTGTCTTTCTGGGACCTGCTGTGTTGTGTTGTTAAGTTGTTGTTGTTGTTGTTATTGTTGTTGTTGTTGAGCGCCCACAATGAGTAGGATTACTTTTTTGTGTGTCCTGAAAAGGACGTTAAGTGGTGGGTTGTTGTAGCTTTCCTCACATCCCGAGTGGACTGGGGGTTCTCCAGGCGGTTGTCCTATGCATTACTTCTTCTGCATGCTGCTAACTACTACGAGAATCAGGTCGATCCCTCACCGTGTTAGCCAGGCTGCCATGAAAACAATCCGTTTCCAGGGAGGACTACGGGAAAGTTGAAGTGGCGATCTTGGCCAGTATATTTTGCCTGACCCTGACTTAACATGTCCGACCAGTATGTTTTGCCTGACCCTGACTAACATCTCCGACCAGTATGTTTTGCCAGACCCTGACTAACATGTCCGACCATTATATTTTGCCTAACCCTGACTAACATGTCCGAGCAGTATGTTTTGCCAGACCCTAACTAACATATCCGACCATTATATTTTGCCTGACCCTGACTAACATGTCCGACCAGTATGTTTTGCCTGACCCCGACTAACATGTCCGACCAGTATATTTTGCCTGACCCCGACTAACATGCCCGACCAGTATATTTTACCTGACACCGACTAACATGTCCGACCAGTATGTTTTGCCTGACCCCGACTAACATGTCCGACCAGTATGTTTTGCCTGACCCTGACTAACATGTCCGACCAGTATGTTTTGCCTGACCCAGACTAACATGTCCGACCAGTATGTTTTGCCTGACCCTGACTAACATGTCCGACCAGTATGTTTTGCCTGACCCTGACTAACATGTCCGACCAGTATATTTTGCCTGACACCGACTAACATGTCCGACCAGTATGTTTTGCCTGACACCGACTAACATGTCCGACCAGTATGTTTTGCCTGACCCCGACTAACATGTCCGACCAGTATGTTTTGCCTGTCCCCGACTAACATGTCCGACCAGTATGTTTTGCCTGACCCCGACTAACATGTCCGACCAGTATGTTTTGCCTGACCCCGGCTAACATTTCCGACCAGTATGTTTTGCCTGACCCCGACTAACATGTCCGACCAGTATGTTTTGCCTGACCCTGACTAACATGTCCGACCAGTATATTTTGCCTGACACCGACTAACATGTCCGACCAGTATGTTTTGCCTGACCCCGACTAACATGTCCGACCAGTATGTTTTGCCTGACCCCGACTAACATGTCCGACCAGTATGTTTTGCCTGACCCCGACTAACATGTCCGACCAGTATGTTTTGCCCGACCCCGACTAACATTTCCGACCAGTATGTTTTGCCTGACCCCGACTAACATGTCCGACCAGTATGTTTTGCCTGACCCAGACTAACATGTCCGACCAGAATATTTTGCCTTACCCCAACTAACATGTCCGATCAGTATGTTTTGCCTGACCCCGACTAACATGTCCGACCAGTATGTTTTGCCTGACCCCGACTAACATTTCCGACCAGTATGTTTTGCCTGACCCCGACTAACATGTCCGACCAGTATGTTTTGCCTGACCCAGACTAACATGTCCGACCAGAATATTTTGCCTTACCCCAACTAACATGTCCGATCAGTATGTTTTGCCTGACCCCGACTAACATGTCCGACCAGTATGTTTTGCCTGACCCCGACTAACATGTCCGACCAGTATGTTTTGCCTGACCCCGACTAACATGTCCGACCAGTATATTTTGCCTGATCCCGACTAACATGTCCGACCAGTATGTTTTGCCTGACCAGATGTTAGTCTTCATCCCTGTTGGTTGTTATAATGTAGCAGACGCAATGGGGGGTTCTGCTCTCCTGGCTCAGTAAACAGATCTGTCATCTCTCCGTTACCCTCCACTAACACGCTCCTCAATCTATCACTTTAACTAGCAATCACATCAATAAACTAGAGACACTATTTAGAATCAACAATCAAATTATTTGTTACTGCACGATACAATTCCTCTTCACTCTTCTAATCACACAGCTCACTAACACACTCCTACTTCAAACAATTTTTTTTGTTAGTTCACCTTTTTACTCTATTCCATCAAGATGCACTTCCCACACATTGCTTCTCACAGCTCTGGATCTTACTTTTATGTGTCTCTAGTAAGGACCAAGATTGACATTGGTAACACAATGTAGGAATAAATAGTGTTTATCAGCCTTCTCTTAGTTGAAAGAAGCACTCTAGGGTGTTTCAGAATCAGTGGAATTTGATAGTGGACATTGTTTGTCTTCTGAATTCTATGTGGAATCTCTCTGTCCACTCTACCATCTTGATTATTATATTAGTAATATCACAAATATACAGATGGCTCATCTAACAAAGCCACATCCAACCGAGGTGTAGGGGTCAATTACAGACTAAGCAATGGAGAAGAAAAAACTCGAGTTTTAACTACGGGAACATATTCCAGTAATTTCCGTGCAGAAGCAGAGGCACTGAAGGCCGCAGCTAAGCATATAATCCAAGACAAAGATATCCACAAAGAAAACATAGTATTCCTGACTGATGCCGCGTCAGTAATAGCAGCACTAAAACAACACAAAAATGAAGATCTCGAGCAATGTATGTTCTCCCTGACACAGCTCTCAGCAGAACACACAAGGTTGGTCATACAGTGGATCCCATCCCACTGCAATATTGAAGGCAATGAAGCTGCAGACAAATTAGCAAAGAGTGGAGGAGCATCCCTACAAACAGACCAGAGTATCACATATAATGAGACCAAGACCATAATTAAAGCCTTCAGGGTAAAATGGGCTGATCAACATCCCGACTTCCCAAAAGAAGACATCTACTATAACTTAACTAGAGAAGAGCAAGTCATCATCTTCAGACTGAGAACTGGGCATAACAGACTCAGGGGTCATCTTTACAACAAAATTAGGATTGGAACAGATGACAGGTGCCCTTGTGGGGAGCATACCATGACTGTGGAACACATCCTACAAAGCTGCACGCTCACACAGGAAAAGAGAGAACAATACTGGCCTCGTGAGACAGATATGAGACAGAAGCTGTATGGAGATGAAACAGCTTTACAAACAACGGTGTCCTTTGTAAGAGAAACCGGAACCTTGATCTGAGGATGAACGAAGAAGAAGAAGATATTAGCAATATTAGGAAATATAAATCATTGAGTAAATGCATCAAACTCATGATAATTTTTGTTTGCTTTTTTCTACCTGTCTCCCTACCTGCCTTTCATGTACCAGAGAAAGAAATGCTAAAATATCCAACTTCACTTCCCCAGGTATAGAAGATGCTTTCCTCCAAGTCTCCAAACATCTGATCCACCTGTATGAGACCGTGCCCAACAGCGGAATGGGATCGCTCGTGTCCCATTATGACCCAGAGAAGTTTCCTACAGAGTCTCTCAAGCTGCCATATAAGAACGAGGACACACCGCAACAGTCTCAAGGCGGTTCCTGCCAGTGCTGAACATCGAGCAAATCATGGGAGATAATTAAAATGTGCCAGGACATTGTTTTTTTTTCTAACCACATAAAATTATGAGGTCAGAGCAGTCCGACATCCGAAGGAGGTTTCATTTGTACAATCTTAATTAATATGTAGAAATATATGTATATACAAGACATGTTCAAATGCCGTTTCTGGTGTAAACAGCACATACCAACCATCAAGTTTGCAAAATTTCATTATCCTCTGGCTCATAGTTTCCTCAGCAGACCGTTGAAAACATGTGGTGGGTGTGATATGGAATCCGCCCAGAGTTGATCAGCGAGCGGCGATTCGGTATCACGCCCACTACATGTTTTCAACAGTCTGCTGAGGAAACTATGAGTTGGAGGATAATGAAATTTTGCAAACTTGACGGTTGGTATGTGCTGTTTACACCTGAAGTGACATCATCTTGCGCATCATACGCATGTTCACTTGGTGCAGTTAGGTCCAGTTTGATTTGAACACGACACGCCTCGTATATACATATATACATATATATATATATTCCACACATATCCGGACATATGGCACTTTTCAATTGCAAAAATGCCTTGAATTTGGGGCATTTTGCATCGTAGTTTGTTATCTTCCATCTGCGATCCCTATCCTTGAGTCAGGATGCAGTAGTGACTAGTGCAGCCTGTTTCCAGGGCTGCCTCTTGGAGGCGGAATAGGGTGTTGGTTGTTGTTGTTTCATAATACACATAATGAGTAGGTTTACTCTTTTGTGCGTCCTGAAAAGGACGTTAAGCGGCGGGTTGCAGTAGCTTTCCTCACATCCTGAGCGTGCTGATGAAGATGGAGCGGGGACCCCAGGCCGTTGTGCTATGCTTGGCTTCATCTGCGAGGACGGCGTCGGCTAGTGGTTAAGTGAAACGGCTCACAACTGGAAGGTGCTGGATTTGTCCCGTATCACAGCACCGGCCATTACCCCGGGGAAGCAAACCCTTAAAATATGCAGGATAAAGCAGACCCTTACTTAAAATGCGTTCCGAAGTCGGATGATCTGGGCCGACAGGCGCAAATAAAAACCGTATAGCAACGTACATCGCCTTGGGGAATAGAGATATAAATACCTATTGTTTAAAAATCTGCGTGTCGCTTAGTACTACGGTGATCATGTTGATTCCTCACCGCGTTAGCCAGGCTGCCATGAAAACAGCCCATTGCCAGGTAGGGCTACGAGAAAGCCAAGGTGAGGGTCTTGGCCAGTATGTTTTGCCTGCCCAGGCTTTTGTCTTCCTTTCCAGCGTCTTGGCCAGTTATGACCTTGATTCACGCAGCTAGCTACGAGTCCACTGGCTGCTGTCAGCTCATTCACTGCTGCATCTTCGGCCTCGAATGAATGTATGTGACTTTTAATGTATATAATGAAGTGTTTTTTGAAGAAATTGTACAAGAAAAATATTAAAATATTCATTGCTATTTGTCATTATAAAGATAGAGAGAAAGAGAAAGAGAAGCATGTGAGAAAATGTTCTGATTTTTATGAATTCTTATGTATTTTTCACAACAGATGTGTCGTGGAGAAAAGTGTAGAGAGACTCGTATTTTTACGACTGAAAAGGACTTAAGTATCGGGATGTAGTCTAGAGAACGGAATGCGTTGTGTCGTAGTTTACAGCTTGGCCGTGTTATTTGCACCTTTCAGTCCGAGATATCAAACTTCAGCAGGCATTTTTTTAGCACCAAGCATTGTTTGACTACCGGTTTAGCCTTCCCTCTTCGATCCCGTCTACTTAGCCAGTCTGCTCTGTTGCAGCCTGTAATCCAGGATCACCGTGGGCAGGTGTAGAAGGGTCTTGGCAGCTCAGGTTCGCAGACCCTGACGCTAGCAGGGGTTGCTGACAGCCGCAGCTCATGCGCTGTTCACTGTCTTGATTCTGACTTAAATTTTAAAAAGTGAATGCTTGTTTCACACAGAAAAAAACTTTTGAAATGAATAATGCTTGTTTCTAGCAGAAATTACTTTTGAAATGAATTTTTTAGTTGTTTAGCGAGTAGTTAGCAGCATTAAATCGTTTTGTTATTTCCTACATTTTTGCAACAATGTAACATTTTGAAACATTTTGTTTTTTTATTACCATATAACTATATGAAACAAAATAAAGCAAAAAATCAAGCAGGTACAAGAATTTCGGTATTTAGGAGCTATTTTTACTGAGGATGGCAGACTCAACAGAGAGGTAGAGTGGAGAGTACAGAGGGCAAATGCTGTCACCTACCAGCTGTCACCACTACTAAGACGCCCCAAGATTTCCCATGCAAGCAAATAAGCAGATGATAAATACTATCTTCATCTGAACCCTGTGCTACCAGTACCAGACACGGGCATTTAATAATGCCCTGGAACGAAAGTTAGCCACCTGTGAAATGCGGTGCCTATGAAAGGTCACTACCAACACCAGAAGAGACAGAATCACAAATATGAGTATTCGGGAGAAGGTTGGAACAATTCCCTGCCTACAGTACATCGAGCAACAGAGAATGAATTGGTTTGGTCATATTGTTGATGCAACGTTCTACAGGAGAATATTAGGAGGTAGGATGAGACGTACACAGATGAAAAGGTGGATAGGCAATGTAAACGAGACCTAGCGAAAAATGTTACTCGGGCCACGAGAGAGGCGAAAGACAAATACATAACAGGACACAGGGCTACAACCCGGTAGAAAGGGAGACCACACAAAAAAAAGAAAGAAGACATAACTATATGAAACAAAATCATAAATGTTTACGGGCAGGTACAGCACTGGGATGAAAACACGAACCAAACCTGCATTGCGACCAATATGCCTTCATCGGGCAACGAATAACAATAATTAACTAACGAAACAAAGAATACAGGGATTAATACATTGATGAGGGATGTCAATTCATAGGGGTGGAAAAATGGTTTTCCTAACTGAGAAAAAGAAAATGGGATGGAGTGGCCAGGTGTTAGTTAATTATTGTTGTTATTCGACAAGCAACTTTTAAACTTCACATACAAAGATCGAGTTACAAACGAGGAAATACGAGATAGAATTATAACAGCAATAGGGCCTTTTGAAGACCTCTTGGCAACTGTCAAAAGAAGGAAACTCGCATGGTACGGTCACATATCGAGATCAAATGGTCTTGCAAATACGATCCTCCACGGAAAGGTGCAAGGCAGACGACGAAGAGGCCGTCCCAAAAAGAGGTGAGAGGACAACATAAAAGAATGGACCAACTCCGACCAGAAGAGGCACAGGCAGCGGCCGCTGACAGAGAAGGGTGGCATGTGGTTGTGAGGATGTCTTCATGTGTGCCCCAATGACCTCACCGGTTATGGGATGACCTAACCTGACCTGATTCGACAAGCGAGAGTGAGAATCTCTCTTCTAAGCCACATAGGCAAGATATACACAAAGATACTAGAAAGAAAAGCAAGGACCGATACTGGAACCCCAACTAGGAAATAATCAGTTCAGGTTTAGGAAACTAAGAGCTGCACAGGTGCAATATTTACATTTGAGACAAATATGCGAACAGTCTATTGAATACGATGGAAACAACAGCATTAGTTTCATAGATCAAGAAAAGGCGTTCGATAGAGTCAACGGAAGTAAATTATAGGAGGTCCTGGCAGATTATGGACTGTAAGGTCCTCTCCAAAGTAACATCAAAGCCCTATATCAGGACAGCCAGAGTGCAGTAGAACAACAGAAGAGTATGTTGGAGTGGTTCCCTATTTCATCAGACATGGTTGTGTTCTCTTAAGTACCAGATCATTCACTTCCTGTTTGCAGCAAACAATATCTACTTTTGTAATCCAAAGAAGATATCTACATTAAACAAATGAATTGCTAAAAAGATCACAGCTTTTGAAATGGAATGTTACAGAAAGCTGCTGAAAATATCATGGACTGAAAATAAATTACAAATAAAGAAATTTTGCAATCGCTGCAAATGGTAAAAAAATAAAAATACCCCCAAAAACTGTCAATACGACCTTTTCCCATTGCTGGAGTAGTCAAGGAGTTATTTTTAGGCTGAGAACTACAGATCGCTTCACCACTGCTGTCACCATGTTGTGTGCTGGCTATGTTTGTTTATTTTACCCACAACAGAAAAACAACATATACCATACCGGGATTTGAACCACTGCCCTCCTTATCGGCAAGCAGGTCTCAAAACCATTCTGCCACGCGCTCCTCCTGCAAATGGTACGGTCCAAATTCTGATGAAATGTACAAATGCAGAGTCAAATTTTATTCAAAAAAGTTTGTTGAGCTGTGCAAGTCAAGAGACGGGCGAATGGCTGGGTTCCACTTCTTTCTTTCTTCTTCTTTTCGCTTATCCTGGTTTGCCTTTCAGCGTCAGGTTATAAGGAGATCTCTAGAACGAGCCCGTCTGTGTGCATCATGCACAGTGGCATTAGCCGCCTCAGATATTATGGGCTTCCATTATGTATATAGTGGCACTATATACAGTGACATTGGTATCGAGCAAGTACGGGAGCTTAAGTACCTGGGTAGTATGTTCACTGATGACGGCAGAGTGGACAGAGAGATTGTACATAGAATTCAGAAGGCGAACAGTGTCCACTATCAAATTACACCGATTTTGAAACACCCTAGAAAGCTTCTTTCAACTAACAGAAGGCTGATAAATACACTATTTATTCCTACATTGTGTTACCAATGTCAATCTCGGTCCTTACTAGAAACACATAAGAATAAGATCCAGAGCTGTGAGATGAGCTGTGTGGGAAGTGCAGCCGGAAAGACAATCCATGACCGAATCCGCAACATCACGCTGAGGCAGACAGTGGGGACAAACCCAGTTAGGGCCTACATTGGCTCTCAACAAATCAAGTGGTTTGGCCATTTAGTCAGAACGTATTACGACCAGCCTGGAGCGAGAGCATATCATATGGAGGTCTCCGGTCACCGAGCAAGAGGCAGACCACGACGTCGATGGATTGAGGGTGTCTCTGACACTTTCAGGAAGTTACACCTAATGACAGCACAAGTCTCCCACTTGGCGATAACAAGAAATCTACGCGTCCCAGCACTCTGTGATGTCGTATGGCAAGAGCAGCAGGACATCCCACTTCTCCGTGACGTCGTATGCCAAGGGCAGTCGGACAAAAGAAGAAGATGATTAACTATATATACAAGTATATGATGTGTGTATTTCTTTCTTTAGCTATAGTTTACTAGAATTATGCAATATTATTATATATAATGTTTATAATCATTGTATATCTGAGTTGTCCTTGTTTTTCATAGACGAAGAAGGTTGTGATGTGTTAACTTATTCATTCTAGAATATTCTGAGCTTTGGAATACGTTTATTTTTGCGATGTGAAACCCCTTGATAAAATATCTGCTTTACAGATAAGGATTGATCGGATAATATTGGAACAGGTCAAGAGGTTCTCCATGTTGGAAATCTTTGCTGGTTCTTTCCGTCTTGTCAGACTTTCTGTCAAGTCCTGATAGTCTTCACACTGAATTATGGCACGAAATGATATAGGACCCAGAGATTGAGCTTCAGATCGAACCTGCCCACGGACATCACTTACCCTACTAACTTTGGAAGACAATAAATAGACTTCCAACTGGCGTATCACAATGTAAAAAGAACATGAAGAAATGAGGTCTCTAGGACGACGATGCATGTGACTGCGGTGCGGTACAAGATCCAGGTCATCTGTTGATTTATCCCAACCTTCCGGAAACATGTGACAAGAGCGACATACTGAAGGCGAATGACATGACATTTCAAGTCACTGAACACTGGATGAGTGCTATACGACGTGGGACTTGGACAAGGAAATTAATTTTTATTGCCGCGGCTAACTAAAATTAAAAACATATGGCAGAACATTAACATAATGTCACATATTGTGCAGTCTTCTTCTTCGTTCATTGTCAATCTCCCATTACCAAGTCCTGAATATGGCTTTGCAAGTAGCAGGATATAGTCCGGAGAAGAGTATTCATTGTGTCACTAGTTTACAGCTTGACTGATCTGACAGATCCGTTTTTGACAGTAGGAATTTTTTGAGTACCGTGTTAGCCTTCCCTCTTCGATCCCTTCTCCTTATCCAGTTTGCTCTGTTGCAGCCTGTTATCCAAGATCGCCACGTGGAGGGGTAGAAGGGTCTAGGCAACTCTGGTTCGCTGGCCCATATGCTAGCAGTCAGCTTTGGGTCGCTGACCTCTGCAGCTCAAGCTCTGCTCAGCATTTTGATCCCTATATCGTGCAGTAAATCTTAAACTCTGAATTTGTATAAGGGTGATGAGATGCATGCGTCGAATCCTCTACATTTTGACTCTAGACCACTACACAAATAAGGGACTTAGAGCAGGCTCACCCTGGGGGCCACTCTTCCCCTTCTCTCCCCTCTTACCTCACTCTGTTTAATTTGACTCTGTCCTACAGTCACACTCTTGCACAACTTTCACACGCGCCCTCATGGTAAAGCCCTTCCAATGCACTTTGGTTGGGCTAGCTTCTGAGGGCGCACAAACCTAGCATAGGTACATACAGACGCACACATTCATCCAAGCACTGGTTTATGCGTCCTGATATCGCCTAATGGACTACGGTCTGGGGTGGAAAATGGCGCGCCTCCGCCAGTAGAAACTAGTGAGGCAAACAGCTAAGCAAAAAAAAAATTTTAAAATACACAAATAAGGCAGCGTTAAGAAAGAGGTATGCCAATATCAAGACCTATTGAGTATGATAAAAGCATGAAAACTCACGTGATAAGGGCATGTTTCAAGATCGTCTTTTTGGCCATGATGGTCCTGCAAGGTACTGTGCCTGGGAAGCGTAAGAGAGATAGGCAGAAAAAGAGATGGGAAGACAATAAAAGAGAGCGGACAGGCAGGTCCATAGCTAGAACAAATGTCCTGGCACAAAACCGAATGGAGTGGCAGGAACTGGTCCAACAATCTGTAGTACTGGTGCCCCAATGGAGTGGCGGGAACTGGTCCAACAATCTGTAGTACTGGTGCCCCAATGGAGTAGCGGGAACTGGTCCAACAATCTGTAGTACTGGTGCCCCAATGGAGTAGCGGGAACTGGTCCAACAATCTGTAGTACTGGTGCCCCAATGGAGTAGCGGGAACTGGTCCAACAATCTGTAGTACTGGTGCCCCAATGGAGTAGCGGGAACTGGTCCAACAATCTGTAGTACTGGTGCCCCAATGGAGTGGCGGGAACTGGTCCAACAATCTGTAGTACTGGTGCCTTAATGGAGTGGCGGGAACTGGTCCAACAATCTGTAGTACTATTGCCCCAATGGAGTGGCGAGAACTGGTCCAACAATCTGTAGTACTGGTGCCCCAATGACCTTTCTGGCTATGGGGATGATGAAATCTTTCAATTCTGGGTTTTTACAAATTTGATAACTAGACCCTTCGCTAGTAAAGCTCGCTAGTTAAGAAAGACTTTTTTTTAACAAAAGCCCTCTAACTTAGGGCCTCACAAAAGTCTAAATCAGGAGCTGCATATCACACTTCATATATCAAAGCTTTTACAACGGGCTCACCGTTTTCTGAGTATCTGATATCAAACTTTAATGCGTACATTGGTCCTGTCAATATTCCTCTATGCTTGTGAGACATGGACAGTTACAGCTGGCCTTTAGCGAAGGATACAGGCCTTGGAGATGAGATGTTTCTGAAGACTTTTAAACGTCACATACAAAGATCGAGTTACAAATGAGAAAATACGAGATAGAATTACAACAGCAATAAGGCCTTTTGAAGACCTCTTGGCAACTGTCAAAAGAAGGAAACTCGCTTGGTACGGTCACATATCGAGATCAAATGGTCTTGCAAATACGATCCTCCACAAAAAGGTGCAAGGCAGACGACGAAGAGGCTGTCCCAAAAAGAGATGGCAGGACAACATAAAAGAATGGACAAATCTCCGACCAGAAGTCACACAGGCAGCGGCCGGTGACAGAGATGGGTGGCATAGGATTGTGAGGATGTCTTCATGTGTGCCCCAATGACCTCACCGGTTACGGATGACCTGATATCAAACTTAGAATAGAGATATCGGTTCTACAGGCCTCACCAGTGCCATATGTAAGGCATCATGCCATATCATCCATGCAACATGAATTTGATTGTGTGTAATGTGCCTTATGTGTTAATGCTTAAAACTGTTTGTATCTGGTATATGATTCGTGTATCTTGAAGCTGTTTATAACTGGTATAGGATTCTTGTATCTTGAAGCTGTTTATAGCTGGTATATGATTCTTGTATCTTGAAGCTGTTTATAGCTGGTATAGGATTCTTGTATCTTGAAGCTGTTTATAGCTACTATATGATACTGTTTATAGCTGCTATATGATACTGTTTATAGCTGCTGTAGGATATTTGTATCTTGATACTGTTTATAGCTGCTATATGATACTGTTTATAGTTGCTATATGATACTGTTTCTAGCTGATATATGATACTGTTTATAGCTGCTGTTGGATACTTGTATCTTGATACTGTTTATAGCTGCTATATAAATCTGTTTTCAAATGCTATAGGATACTTGTATCATGCTACTGTTTATATCTGCTATATGATTCTTGTATCATGCTACTGTTTGTATCTCCCTCTCTACATAGTGAATGACTATTATAACACAGCCTGCTGTATATACAGGCATTCTGGCTCACAGAGAAGCCCCTTTGAAATGAAACATTACAAGGCTGACTAAATAACGGAACTTTATTCTTGATTCTAGGAACTAACATCATCACACAGGGGACATTCCCATAAGTGCTCCGTTCTCCGTCCAAGCAGCCGACCAAGCGTATATATACTCAGAGTCCCAGTCAGGTGTTGATTTTGTGTTCTTTTGATCTTTCCAGACAGAACACACTTTCTCCCCCCTCCCCTAGTCACTCCCAAATATATCATCCTCTGCTCAAATAAAGGAACTTGCATGTGCAGCTATAATAGCATGTTCGGGAAACAAAGATGGATGTGCAGTTGGCTTCGGGACAGGATTCTGTGAAAGGATCACTCTCAACAGTGATTAGTTGTGTTTTGCACTGCAAATTTGTTTTATTTCTCTGTGTGGAGCATGGATTGATGATAAACCTCAGCACAATTTGAGTTCCGTTATTTAGTCGGCGGTGGAAATTGGTGTTTCGAGGGTTTTCCTGGTAAGTCAGATGCTCTATCTAAAGTATGCCATGATTATGCTCTCTGACAAGTTCTTCTGTAATCCCCATCTATTCTGCCCATCCCTTGGGGGCCACTTTTCGATGCAGTTTCCCAGAGTTCTGTTCCTTAGTCTATACAGTTTTCAGAAAGCTTTTCCCTCAATTTAGCCCACCCCCATCCGGTTCATACCCAAAACCAGGATGTTTTCTGATCGCAGGACTGTTTTTTCTTTTAAAATTTGGACATAGTGCTTCTTGCAATGTCCGGTGGCACAATGCCAGTTATTGGGAAAATCTTTTCCTATAGCGTCAATTGAAGGAATGCTGTCACAATACACTTCTCAATTTACTGTAACATCAGAATGCCATATGTAACAAGGACTTAACGATTTGAGATTTCGAAGGAAGTTGGAAAAAATTTAACTCAAACTAAAAAACATTTTGGATAAACATTTTGTTTTTGTTTTTTACTCAGTTTTCTTTTCACTTATGCCGTTAAGCGAGGGTGGCATAAGTTATCTGTCCTGTGCCAAGTGTGTTGCGTCGGTCAAAATGAGGTATTGGGGTCGACCACTGCCTCGATTCAAGGATGTATGCAAGCGGACATCAATATGGGAACAGGGCACCATGGATCGTGTTGCAAGGAGCGGCAGGATCTTCAATGGAATACAGACAAAAGAGATATACTGATTGCTGATAACTTAACTTCTTTATACTGGTTTAGAAGACTCTACAGTCGGTATACAACCAGTTTCTTTGAGGGAGGTTTTTAACCGATGTGCGAGTCCATCTTAATAGACTCAAACACTACAGCTAAGTAGTCCGGCAGCCACTTAGGCGCCATCTATAGCTGCTCTTAACCTGGGGAAATGTGCAAATAACTTGGGTAGATTTTTAATTTGAAATTTGTCCAGTCAGCGGCCGTAAAGCTTACACTTTTCGATTTCCAACTGCGAGGGGATTTTTAACGTACTCAACACTGAACATGGGAATCTGATCTCACTACCCAGAGATCAGAGGAATTTTTACCAGAAAATCCACGTGAAAAAAATCCCGGTCTCCACTGTGATTCGAACACGCGACCTCCTGCACCGAAGGCGGACGGACACCTTACCTCGAGACCTCTAAGTTAAGGACTCATTGTTTGAGAAAACACACCACACCATGTGATGCCACAATTGGTCCTGACTTTCCTTGCAAACACCGTGGAAGATGCTTCTCTGCTCGGATTGGTCTAACGATTGACACTTGTTATTGTTATATGATGTAGTTATACCCCTTTTTTCATAGCACAACACTACTATCATCTGGCTAGACGGAAAGTGTCTATGATTTAAGTAGATAGGTAGGTAGATAGCTACTTGGGCAGGTATGTTCTTGTTATTACGGATCCAGCACCATCCTGGCTCTCGCCCTTTAGCCCAATGCTATGTAATGGTATCTGCATGTGGTTGTCAGTTGTTGTCTAGTGCCATACTAAATCTGGCCTCAGAGGAAGAAGTATATTCCTGAAATGGTTGAGTTCTGGGCACTCAAAGAGATGAGGATCAACGGTTCCATATGGGTGTGTACACAGATGGTACTCAGGAGTATGTTGTGGTTGGATTCTGTTCATGTGTTTGTAAAGTGGGATGTGTTGGGTTCTCAGTCAGAAAATAGTGTTCTGATCACTTCCTTGTGAGTTGATTTACACTATCATTTAGGGTTGAGTGGGGGGGGGGGGGGGGGGGGGGGGGTTCAATGGTCTCGAGGTAAGGTGTCAGCCTCGAGTGCCGGAGGTCGTGGGTTCGAATCAGGGTGCAGACTGGGATTCTTTCTGGATCTTCTGGTTAAAATTCTGCTGATCTCTGGCTAGTGACATCTGACTCCCATGTTCAGTGTCGGGCACGTTAAAAAAAAAAATTTCTTGGTGAGTTAGAAATAGAAAAGAGTAAGCTTTAAAGGCCACTGCCACGGATAAATTAACAAAATTCTAGTTAAAAATCTACCCAAATTATTTGTATCTTTCCCCATGCCTATAAAGCTGAAGGAAGTTGTAAAATATCTACTATGTATAGCGGAGGCCTTTGGCTACCTGGCAACAGACATTACCATGCCTGTTTGAATACCAGGGCCAGAAAAATACTGAACTTAATGATTTAAGAGCAGTACTCTGTCAACTATGCCAGCAGTCAGCACCAAAAAGAGTAGTGGTACAGTGGGTTCCATCCCACTGAAACATCCAAGGCAACGAGGAGGCAGACAGACTGGCAAAAGAAGGTGCATGATTACCACAATCAGATTCTAGTGTGACCTACGAAGAGTCCAAAAGGCTTATCAGGGCCAGATACATGGCCAAATGGGAAACAGAACATACTAGCTACACAAAAAATGATGCCTATTACCAGTTGAACAGAAGAGAGCAGGTCGTGGTCTTCAGACTCCTCACAGGCCACAACAGACTGAGGTACCATCTATTCAATAAACTGAAGATAGGTGGCACTGACGAATGCACCTGTGGTACAGGGAAAATGACCGCTGAACATCTGCTGCAAAACTGCCCGACATACGAGGACCAGAGAAAGCACATGTGGCCATCACCAGTGCCAACACTAGACAAGCTCTATGGCAGTGTCGACAACCTCAGGATGACCGCTGCTTTCTTCGAACAAATACAGGTTGACGTTTGACAGCGTACAAAGAAGAAGAAGAAGATTACCAGGATTGCAAGTTGGATTGGGGATTGCCATATGTCTGTAGACTTCCCTCTCTGTGTTTCCCATGGCCCATCTGTTCAGCCAAGTTTCTTTGTTTGCTGTTGTTATGAGCTGTTCGTAGAGTTGTTGGTGTGTGCTAGTTTGTCTGCCTTGGCATTGCCAGGTGTGCTTGAGTGTCCAGGGATCCATACAGGCACAGGCCACTGTCCATCGTAGATGATGATGTCATATTTTATTTTGCTAGCGCTATTTTTAGTAAGAATTAACTGCGCTACTTTGTATCCTCACTCTCTCGACTCGAGCCGTCCGACCCCAGTGACAAGTCAAGGACAAGACGACTAGGGGGTGACTATGAGATGCAGGGGACTCCGCATCAAGCACCTGTGAAAAGACGGCGTAGTCCGGAGTCGAACCCACACCACTTGATCACGAGGCCGACGGCTTAACCACTTCGCCACAGAATCCTCTGAAGAACTATTGTGACAGTACTGAAAGTGATAATGTGGTCAATGTCTAGAGATATTTGGATAAGGTCAGGTCTACAATGACCAGCAACTTCTAATGCTTGAAGGGCTCACATTGAGTCTGGGAAAATAACAGTGTTTTAGGCCTTTGAAGGAAAGACATCAAAAACTATCCTCAGATGGTACAAAACGGCTTCAAGCGATTTCAGCTTTATAGTTGGAGCAAACCTTCCCGCAAGGATCAGACAGTTCATCAGAGGATTTGTCCGGATGTTTTACAATAGCACCATAACCTACTTTGATGGTGGATTTAAATGCAAAAAAATCAGTATATTCAGTTCATCGCCGTATTGAAGGTCAGCTGCAATGGATCTCCAGCGTACTCTATCTCTTGCCATAATGGTGCAATCTGGCAGGCTTTTTCCAGTCCATCTCCAGATGTTATCCAACTCCTGATGTTATCCACCCACTTAAAAAGTTGTCTGCCTCTTGAACGACTGCCTTCCACCCTACCCTCCAGTATGGTCTTCAACAAGGAGGTATGTCAAGGCAGTACCTGAACTTTTGCTTGTATCATCTATTAATTTTGCCTGTATTTCTGGTGTTTTAAGGAAAGGTTGTGGAAGTATGTCTTTTACTACTCTCTTTAACTCTTGTCTTCTTTCTGGGAGATGGTATCTGTCTTTGATTTCACTAACATGGTGAAGTACAGACTTTTGTTTAATTCTGTTTTTTGGTTGCCAGTTTTCCACAAGGAGTCTGTTGGGATGATCCCGTTTCATTCTGCTACTTCGCTCATAAACTTCCATAGCTGCTTTATCCCTCCGCATCTCAAGGGGTTCCACTTGTGTGTTGATATCGCAAGCTGCAGTTGGTGTTGTCCTCATTGATCCACTAATGAAGCGTAGAGCACTATTTTGCACACTGTTCAGGGATTCCAAGTTAGATTTTGAACAAGTTGTACGGAGTGCACTATTATGATCTATTTCTGAGCACACATAACCAAGGTATAAGCGTCTCAAAGTATCCTTGTCGGATCCCCATGATGTACTAGCAAGCCTCTCAAAGTATCCTTGTCTGATCCCCATGATGTACTAGCAAGTGTCTCAAAGTATCCTTGTCTGATCCCCATGATGTACTAGCAAGCCTCTCAAAGTATCCTTGTCTGATCCCCATGATGTACTAGCAAGTGTCTCAAAGTATCCTTGTCGGATCCCCATGATGTACTAGCAAGCCTCTCAAAGTATCCTTGTCGGATCCCCATGATGTACTAGCAAGCCTCTCAAAGTATCCTTGTCGGATCCCCATGATGTACTAGCAAGCCTCTCAAAGTATCCTTGTCTGATCCCCATGATGTACTAGCAAGTGTCTCAAAGTATCCTTGTCTGATCCCCATGATGTACTAGCAAGTGTCTCAAAGTATCCTTGTCTGATCCCCATGATGTACTAGCAAGCGTCTCAAAGTATCCTTGTCGGATCCCCATGATGTACTAGCAAGCGTCTCAAAGTATCCTTGTCGGATCCCCATGATGTACTAGCAAGCCTCTCAAAGTATCCTTGTCGGATCCCCATGATGTACTAGCAAGCCTCTCAAAGTATCCTTGTCGGATCCCCATGATGTACTAGCAAGCCTCTCAAAGTATCCTTGTCGGATCCCCATGATGTACTAGCAAGCGTCTCAAAGTATCCTTGTCTGATCCCCATGATGTACTAGCAAGCCTCTCAAAGTATCCTTGTCTGATCCCCATGATGTACTAGCAAGCCTCTTTACGAGCTGTAGACGTCTCACAGCTTTATTCTTCACATTCTGGATGTGATGCTTGAGGCGGAGTTGTCGGTCAAGCGTGACTCCCAAGATATGTGGAATGTTTGAGGCTCAATTGTCGGTCAAATATGACTCCCAAGATATGTGGGATGTTTAAGGCTGAGTTGTCGGTCAAGCGTGACTCAAAGATGTGTGGGGTGTTTGAGGTTGAGTTTTCGGTCAAGTGTGACTCCCAAGATATGTGGGGTGAATGAGGTTGAGTTGTCGGTCAAGTGTGACTCCAAGATATGTGGGGTGTTTGAGGCTGAGTTGTTGGTCATGTGTGACTCCCAAGATATGTGGAGTGTCGGTCTGTCAGTCGGCCGGTCGGTAGATCGATAGATTATAGATAGATAGATAGATAGACAGACAGACAGACAGACAGACAGACAGACAGACAGGCAGGCAGGCAGACAGACAGACAGACAGATAGATAGATAGATAGATAGACAGACAGACAGACAGACAGACAGACAGGCAGGCAGGCAGATAGATAACGCACAGTATCCACTCAAACGATAAACAAGAAATGATTCTTGTTTTATCAAATACATTAGTTTATTTTCTATATGAAAAGTGCTGTTTATATTTAGTGTGTTTTGTTTGTTTGGTACAGCTGTATGGAAGTTGGTACAGTTGTAGGAACGTTGATTTAGATGTAATAAAGATGGTTCAGGTGTAAGGAAATTGATATTTCATCACTCACACCTACAAAGACGAGGCATAGGTCGACCGAGGACTACTTTCATCACTCAAACCTGCAGAGGTCGACCGAGGACTACTTTCATCACTCAGACCTGCAGAGGTCGACCGAGGACTACTTTCATCACTCAGACCTGCAGAGGTCGACCGAGGACTACTTTCATCACTCAGACCTGCAGAGGTCGACCGAGGACTACTTTCATCACTCAGACCTGCAGAGGTCGACCATGGACAACTTTCACCACTCAGTCCTGTAGCGACGAGATAGTCATATCTTATGACGAACCCAGAGATGCTGCAGAGAACCGAGGACATTAGTGTGACAAGGTACAGGGTCTCCAAACCAGTATATGAATTGAATAACTGACTAATGTCGATTTAAGATGTAAGTTTAGCGCGACGGTTCTGTGAACTTGTTACACCTGTTGCATGGCAGTCCAACAACTTGCTGCCGACCTGACCAATATTTACAAGTGAAGATGGCTAGCCTCAACCTGCATCAGAAGCTGTATAGCAATATCGGGGGTCTTGCGCTGACTGCTGCTTTTGCTAGAGTACTTGACGTGGACGTCTGATGACAAATATGGAAAAAGTTTAGTTATAGAATTTCTTAGTTAAATAATAGAATACGCAGAGTGACAGACTAGGTCCTCCTTAATGTGATAGCTTATTTTTCTTCTTCATCAATCAACTGATGCTGTGCTGCTAGCCCGGTGAGGTTCACGAAGGAGACTGTGTGTTTCAGGTATTCGCCGGTCCCCTGCAGCTTTTCGAGCATGGTCGCTCCCCCAGACCAGACTGCCTCTCTTTGGTCTGTATAGGTAGGGCAGTCCTGCAGAATATGTTCTGGTGTTTGCTTGGGTGCTCCACAATCGCACATGGTGGTGTCTCTGAGACCCAGTCTGTGGAGGTGGGCCTTGAGTCTGCAATGTCCCGTTCTGAGTCTGAAGATCTTTGTCTGCCCATCTCTGCCAAGTTTGTCTATGCTGTCATTTTCTGGCTTGTATTCTTTGTGCTGGTCTCTCCATTCTGTCCTCATGGGTCGTTCGATGAGTGTCTTTGCTTCTTTATAGCTCTATGGATGTGGAATCTGCGTGTAGCCATTTCCGGCTTTTGCGAGCTCATCTGCTTTCTCATTTCCAGGGATCACACAGTGAGATGGAATCCATTGTAGGACTAAATCTGTATATTGAGACAGCAATCCTATGTTGTATTTTATTTCATGCCAGAGTCTATCTTGTTTGTGGCTTGAGATGGCTTGGAGTACACTCCTGGAGTCTTTCTTGTTTGTGGCTTGAGATTTCTTGGAGTACACTCCTGGAGTCTATCTTGTTTGTGGCTTGAGATGGCTTGGAGTACACTCCTGGAGTCTATCTTGTTTGGGGCTTGAGATGGCTTGGAGTACACTCCTGGAGTCTATCTTGTTTGGGGCTTGAGATGGCTTGGAGTACACTCCTGGAGTCTATCTTGTTTGGGGCTTGAGATGGCTTGGAGTACACTCCTAGAGTCTGTCTTGTTTGTGGCTTCAGATGGCTTGGAGTACACTCCTGGATTCTGTCTTGTTTGTGGCTTCAGATGGCTTGGAGTACACTCCTGGAGTCTATCTTGTTTGTGGCTTCAGATGGCTTGGAGTACACTCCTGGAGTCTATCTTGTTTGTGGCTTGAGATGGCTTGGAGTACACTCCTGGAGTCTATCTTGTTTGTGGCTTGAGATGGCTTGGAGTACACTCCTGGAGTCTGTTAGAATGACCGTTTTCCTTGTATTTGTGTTTTGGCTGATAAGAATCTGAGTTGCTGTATGAACAGCTCTTGGGCATGTCTGTATTACTTCACTAACAATCTATTGGGCATGTCTGAATTACTTCACTACCAATCTATTGGGCATGTCTGTATTACTTCACTAACAATCTATTGGGCATGTCTGTATTACTTCACTAACAATCTATTGGGCATGTCTGTATTACTTCACTAACAATCTATTGGGCATGTCTGTATTACTTCACTAACAATCTATTGGGTATGTCTGTATTACTTCACTAATAATCTATTGGGCATGTCGGTATTACTTCACTAACAATTTATTGGGCATGTCTGTATTACTTCACTAACAATTTATTGGCATGTCTGTATTACTTCACTAACAATTTATTGGGCATGTCTGTATTACTTCACTAACAATTTATTGGGCATGTCTGTATTACTTCACCATCATTAGTCGCCTGTCTTACCCCCAGTAGAGCATAGGCCTTCACAAGCGTCAAGCCGTTCAATCAACACCCTACGTTTGATCAGCTTTCGCTATGTTTACGGGTATTCCCTTTCTCTTGTAAAACCTGGACCGTACTTCACTTCTCTTGCCCTGTGGGTTCCAGAACAGAGACTGTTGGGTTAAGTTGTTCAGTGTTCTCCTCAATGCGTGTCCCAACCCACACCACTTTCTCTACATTATAGCATAGCCTACTGAGGATTGACCTGTTAGTTTCAGAACCTCTACGTGGTGTGTTTAAAAAGTATCCGACTTTTGGGCAGAAAAATAGTTACCCATTAAGAGGTTTGAACCTTGGAAGTAGTCTACTTAGGACTTTACACACTTCTCCCATCGATCCCTCCATTGTTGGAAAGCCTCTTTGAGAATGGAGTTAAGCTGGGTCATCGTATTCCGCAAAATGTCTTGGCCAAACACAACCTTCTTCTGGTTCCATATTCTTCCGACATGGTTCCTTTCAGCGGGATTTTTAGGTTGGGGACAGCCAAAAACTGCAAGAAGCCATGTCAGGAGAATATGGAACCTGGTGGACCAGAAGAAGGTTGTGTTTGGCCAAAAAAGTTTTAATCAGATGCGAGGAATGTGCAGGTGCTGGAAAAATTCATGCATGTGCATGACTGTTCCCTGTATCTCCCTGCTGAAGGACAACACCCGCGCTTCATTTGTTTCCGCGGGAAAAAAAAAAGGTCGGATACTTTTTGAACACACCTCGTATGTTAGTAACCCTGTCATAGCAGTGCAGCCCGAGCATGCTGCGCGCGCACGTAATGACAGACCACGTGAGTGGTATCAATCTGCATCGTTCGCTACTCGTTGGCGTCATCAATAAACTCTTAACCCGTAAGGGTAGCAGTGGTGCCCTGATGAAAACATCAACTCACATAACCCTCGCAGTTTTCTATCGTCAGTCCCACAAGCAAGTGTAGATAACTCATGTTCTGTCCGTTCGCTGATGTAATCAAAATACGAATATTTGATACAAATCAGGTAGTATGTTCACTGATGACGGCAGAGTGGACAGAGAGCTCGCACACAGAACTCAGAAAGCGAGATGTGTTCACTATCAAATTTCACCGATTTTGAAACCCCTAGAGTGCTTCTTTCGACTAAGAGGAGGCTGATAAATGCGCAGCCGGAAAGACAATCCGTGACCAAATCCACAACACCATTCTGAGGCAGACAGTGCGGACAAACCCAGCTAGTGCCTACATTGGCTCTCAACAAACCCAGCTAGTGCCTACATTGGCTCTCAACAAACCCAGCTAGTGCCTACATTGGCTCTCAACAAACCCAGTTAGTGCCTACATTGGCTCTCAACAAACCCAGTTAGTGCCTACATTGACTCTCAACAAACCCAGTTAGTGCCTACATTGGCTCTCAACAAACCCAGTTAGTGCCTACATTGGCTCTCAACAAACCCAGTTAGTGCCTACATTGGCTCTCAACAAACCCAGTTAGTGCCTACATTGGCTCTCAACAAACCCAGTTAGTGCCTACATTGGCTCTCAATAAACCCAGTTAGTGCCTACATTGGCTCTCAACAAACCCAGTTAGTGCCTACATTGGCTCTCACAACAAACCCAGTCAGTGCCTACATTGGCTCTCAGCAAACCCAGTTAGTGCCTACATTGGCTCTCAAGAAACCCAGTTAGTGCCTACATTGGCTCTCAACAAACCCAGTTAGTGCCTACATTAGCTCTCAACAAATCAAGTGGTTTGGTCATTTAGTCAGAACGTATTACGACCAGCCTGCAGCAAGATCATATCATATGGTGGTCTCCGGTCCACGAGGAAGGGGCAGACCTCGATGTCGATGGACCGAGGGTGTCTCTGACACTCTCAGGAAGTTACACATTAGTTTTAGTCGACCTGTAATTCTACAGAGGCGTATGCCCCTGTGTAGGTCCCAGCTCTGGTATGACTGGATGTAGCCGAGAGGGGGATTTCCTGCTTAGTGGACTAGGCTCGAGCAGCTTATTATCTCCCGCTATCAAGCCACAAACAGGGCTTTGCAAGTAACTGGTTGTAGTCCGGAGAATGCAATATGCCGTGTCACTAGTTTACAGCTTGCCTGCAAAATTTGCATTGTTCGGTCCAACACATCCGTGTTTAGAACGTCTTACATACCTGAATCCTGGTATTCAATTAAGCAAGGCTGCCTGATGCCAGGTAACAAGAAGCTGTTTGACTCTGTGCCTGTCCTGTGGCTGCGCCTGTCCTGTGCCTGTCCTGCGCTTGTCCTGTGCCTGTCGTGTGCCTGTCCTGTGCCTGTCATGTGCCTGTCCTGGGCCTGTCCTGTCCTGTGCCTGTGCCTTGGAGTGCCATGATGTTCCAAAGTCATGACGCAGGCCATCTCTACATCTCAATCAGCGGATGGTCACGCAGGCAGGTGTGGTTGTTTGACCATCGGAAAGACTCCCTCCTGGTCCATTTATTGTCAATCACAAGAACCACATGGTTGGACCATCTGTACTTGATCATTGAAGCAGTCAACGACATCCCAGAACTCGGATACGGTCTATTAAGGAGATGTTTATGATTCTTCGCTTCATTGTTGTTTCGGTGATTGAGGCTTGTCTTCATCTGATTGTCCTAGTTACCAAACCTCACACCCATATACCATTGCTGGAATAGCCATGCTATTGAAGGTGTGAGCCCTGGCTTTGACGTCCGCCATCTGCTGGAGAATCCGTTTAAAGCGGTTGAAGCGGAGCCAATCCGCCGCTCTCCTGCGTGAGATCGCAATACCAAAGTTGCGACTGCTATTGATTTCCTGGCCTAGGTAGACATACGCATTGACATTTTCGATGGGCTCCTCTATCAATCGCAGTTCCCCCGTAGAGTAGAAAGTTTTCAGTAGAAATTGGGTCTTGTTTCTATGTATGCCCAGGTCATTATTGATGTGGTAATGCATCAGTTGGTGTGAGACAGGGGTGTATACTCTCTCCAACTCTTTTCAATATATTCCTTGAAGGAATTATGAGTGAGGCACTTGGAGGTCACGTTGGTACTGTCAAGATAGGGGGCCGAACGATTACCAACCTTCGTTTTGCAGATGATATCGACGGGTGACGCTCTCAGACGAAGAACTCCAAGAAGGCTAGAGGAAACAGCTCTTGACTATGGTATGGAGATAAACGCTGGAAAGAAAAGATTAATTTGCCAACAACGGCGAGGGCTTAAACAGCAGGATAAAAGCTAATGGTCAGGAACTCGAAGTGGTTGACCGTTTTAAATATTTAGGGTCGATTGTCAATGATGAAGGATCAAAATGTGAGGTGTTGGCCAGAATAGCACAGACAATAGCGGCGCTTGCACGACTTAACACAATCTGGCAAGATAAACGGTTAGCAATATGCACGAAAATCAGATTAATGCGTACACTGGTCCTGTCAATATTCCTCTATGCTCGTGAGACATGGACAGTTACAGCTGACCTTCAGCGAAGGATACAGGCCTTGGAGATGAGATGGTTCCCAATACTTTTAAACGTCACGTACAAAGATCGAGTTACAAACGAGGAAATACGAGATAGAATTACAACAGCAATATGGCCTTTTGAAGACCTCTTGGCAACTGTCTAAAGAAGGAAACTCGCTTGGTACGGTCACATATCGAGATTAAATGGTCTTGCAAATACGATCCTCCATGGAAAGGTGCAAGGCAGACGACGAAGAGGCCGGCCCAAAAAGAGGTGGGAGGACAACATAAAAGAATGGACCAATCTCCGTCAGAAGTGGCACAGTCAGCGGCCGCTGACAGAGAAGGGTGGTGTGGGGTTGTGAGAATGTCTTCATGTGTGCCCCAACGACCTCACCTGACCTAACCAGATCTGACCTGACCTGAAATGCAAGATAAGGCGATTGGCCTGAACAAATAAAAGCTTCACTAAGTCATGAATTAATTAATTCTGCAGTAGCAAAGCGTGAGGATACATTTCGGGTAAGCTGAGTCGTGAACATGAAGGAGCACATTTAACGATGTTCAAACAATGTTTAACAATATTTCGTATTTGTCCTGAATGAGATTGGTTGAAACCCGATGGTGTCCACGTAGTTCTGGAGAGTTGTCTACGTTTTCTTGTCAATCAGTTCTAACCGTCTTTGCTTCATGTCTGGAAAAAAAGTATCCACCACCCTCTCCTTTAACACATTATCAAATCGCAATCCAAAGACTAAATAAAAAGCAGAAATAGCATTTCAAACACACTTTGAGAGCTTGGAAAATACCACTCAGTCAGGGAAGGCCGGTCTAATTTGTAGCTAGTTGGCTGTGAGGAAAAAGTATCACCCTAATGACAGTTTCCTAGCTACCAATTGACCTTAGCCCTACGCTGTGTAAGGATGGAAGCAATTAGCTTACGGGCTTACCTTCCCAATAGTAACTGAAACAAATATTCACATTGTCGCTTTGTGAGTTGACTAACATGTCTTCTCAAATTTTTCAAAACTGTTTTGGATAGCTCAGCTTATCCTGTCTATTCTAACGTTTCGTCACTGGAATTGTGCTCTTAGAGCTGAATATGTATTGATTTCGTTGACTCGTAGCCAAATTAAGTTTATAACACTTTATCTACAACGGCAGTGTCAACTTTAGGGAACACACTTACCTTTTCAGTAATCTGCTGTATCTTCGCTAACTCTCTTGTAGAGGGCGCTCAATATTCAAGATGGCGTCTTGTGCGTCTGTTATGGCTTGTCTGTAAGAAAAGAATGTAGACATGCCACATTATAATTAATTATGCACATGATTTCTTGTTAGTCTTTTTGTTAAGAACTCATAAACCCAAATTATACACGGAGGCAATCCAAACACAGAAAAAGCAGAGCCCCAAATACGAAGCGTGTTCAAATGAAACCGGGACATCACTGCACCAAGTGAACATGTCATATGTACGATGCGCATGATGATGTTACTTCTGATGTAAACAACACATACCAACCGTCAAGTTTGCAAAATTTCATTATTCTCCGACTCATAGTTTCCTCAACAGACCGTTGAAAACATGACGGGTGTGATATGGAATCCGTCCAGAGTTGATCACATTGTGCCAGTCTGGAAAAACAAAGACAACAGACAAGAGTGCGATACTCACCGGGGGATATCGCTACTAAACCACAACAGAAATTGTACGCCAAAATCCTAGAGCAAAGATGGGCAGACAAAAATCTTCAGACTCAGAACAGGACATTGTAGACTCAAGGCCCACCTCCACAGAATGAGTTTCAGAGACACTGCCACGTGCGATTGTGGAGCACCCAAGCAAACACCAGAACATATTCTGCAAGACTGTCCGACCTATACAGACCAAAGTGAGGGAGTCTGGCCTGGGGGAGCGACCATGATAGAAAAGCTGTGGGGGACCGGCGAAGACCTGAAACGCACAGTCTCCTTCGTGAGCCTCAACGGGCTAGCAGCACAGCATCAGTTGATCAATAAAAAAGAAGAAACTACTAAGTCACATAGGAAAATTGTACGCGAAAATCCGGGAGAAGAAAATTCGGCCGATCCTAGAACCACAGCTGAGAGGGGCTCAATTTGGTTTCTGACGAAGCAGGAGCTGCACAGACGTTCTATTCATGGAATTCGATCGGAATCTCAACGGGGCTTTCATAGATAAAATAAAAGGCTTTCGATAGAGTAGACAGAAATAAACAATGGACCATCCTATACGGCTACTGAGTACAGGGGCAGCTATTATAGAATATTAGAGCACTGTACCAAGGGTGTCAAAGTACAGTATGAACAAAAGATGGTCTGACCGAAGCAAGGGAGATAACCGGGGTGAGACAAGGGCGTGTGTTGTCTCCCCTACTCTTCAACACATATATGGACAGGGTAGAGCTGGAGGCCTAATTGGAGCATCTGTCAAGACATGGAGAGCAAGAAAGGACAGAGGCTGATCAGTTAAACGAACTCCTTTTTGTAGATGATCAATGTCTACTTTACGAGAGTGAAGATGATCTGCAGCAACATCTGACTGCGCTCAACTCTGTGTGTGAAAGATACAGTATGAGAATTAACACATCCAAAACAGAAACTATGCAGATAAGCAGATCGCCTGAAAACACGAACATGTTGGTAAACGGGACCAAGATCAAACAAGAGCAGCAGTTCAAGTATTTGGCCAGTGTTTTCATACAGGATGGAGGTTTAGATAGAGAGATTGAGATCAGGTACTTGGCCAGTGTTTTCATACAGGATGGAGGTTTAGATAGAGAGATTGAGATCAGGTACTTGGCCAGTGTTTTCACACAGGATGGAGGTTTAGATAGAGAGATTGAGATCAGGGGCCAAAAAGCAAATGCAATTGCATACCAGCTGTCACCATTATTGAAACACCCTAACATAAACATGTCCACAAAAAGGCTGCTGAACAACAGTATATCCATGCCAACTCTCTGTAGCATGATATCATCTGTAAGTCGCAGCGGTCCCAATATGTCAAGGCGAATCGAACCAGCCGCGTCCGCTATGCATCACCTCTGACGTGTGTGAAGTAGCGACAGAATCTCCCTTGGGACAAAAGTCCTGTGTAGACCCTGTCCTGCTTTACGGCTCCGAAACCTGGACATTACTGAGACATAACATGTCGAGACAGGAAGCCTGTTACATGCGCAACCTGGACATTACTGAGACATGACATGTCGAGACAGGAAGCCTGTTACATGCGCAACCTGGACATTACTGAAACATGACATGTCGAGACAGGAAGCCTGTTACATGCGCAGCATGGACATTACTGAGACATGACATGTCAAGACAGGAAGCCTTTTACATGCGCAGCCTGGACATTACTGAGACATGACATGTCGAGACAGGAAGCCTATTACATGCGCAGCCTGGACATTACTGAGACATGACATGTCGAGACAGTAAGCCTGTTACATGCTCAACCAGCGGCGTGTCCTGGTCATCCGATGGCTCGGGATGAAGATGCTGAGCAGCGCACGAGCTGCACCGGTCAGCGACTCCTAGCTGACTGCTAGCGTTAGAGCCATCGAACCAGAGCTGCCAAGACCCTTCTACACCTCCACGCGGTTATCCTGGATAAAATGCTGCAGTATGGCAGACTGGATAAGGAGAAGGGATCGAAGAGGGAATGCTAACCCGGTACTCAAAAAATGCTTGCAGAAGTCAGATTATGTTGGACCGAAAGGTGCAAATATCGCAGTTAAGGTGTAAACTACGACACAGCGCATTCCTTTCTCTAGACTACATTCTGCTACTTAAGCCCTTTCAGGGTTTGGTAGCGGGAGATTGAGAACGAACGAAGGCAAGCCAAGCCAAGCCCATCCGATGGCATAACTGTATCTGCAACATGTAAATCTCTGCCAAAACAGGCCTCCATCCAATCTCAGAAACACTTGACTGGCCCCGAGTTTCTTTGTTCAGTCATATTCTACAGCTGGACCAGGAAACCCCGTCCAACAAGATTCTACACAAGTCGTTCCTCAGCGCCAAAAGTCTTCCCCGACCGGCTGGAGGCGCAGAAGAGGCCCTCCCCAAACAGTATGGCTCCAGCAAGTAACGACCTCCCCCTTCGCCCTGGACGAGACCTGGAACCAGGTGGCTCATGGATGTGGCCGACCGACGCAACGGGCCTCAGACGCCTAAGCAAACATTATTACCTCTGTTACCAGAGCCAATCGTGGACTTTAACAACATCTCTAGAGAGAAAGGTCACGACACGTGAGATGAGATGCCTCCGGAAAACAATCAACGTAACTAGGAGAGACAGAATGCGCAATGGAAGATATGAGATGAATAGTTGAAGTGAGACCCTGTTCTGAATATATTGATGAGGAGAGAATCGACATTTTCGGCCACCTAATGAGAATGCAACACTGACCTCTGTGCGCCTATACCGCATGGTGTTCGGGTTTCTGCAACCGTGGCAGACCGAGAACTAGATGGGTAGAAAATTTTGCGGATTTTCTAAATCGTCACTGGACTACTTCAATGGCACGTCTGGCCCTGGATTGACAAGGAAGCCTCACTGCACAAGTGGGTAAGACAAGACAAGGCCGCTTGCTAAGAGATGGATGGTTAGGCTTAACGTCCTTTTTCAGGTCAGGTCAGGTTGGGGTACACATGAAGACCTCCTAACAACCTCACGCCACCATTCTCTGTCAGCGGCCGCTGCCTGTGCCTCTTCTGATCGGAGATTGGTCCATTCTTTTATGTTGTCCTGCCACCTCTTTTTGGGCCGGCCTCTTCGTCGTCTGCCTTGCACCTTTCCGTGGAGGATCGCATTTGCAAGACCATTTGATCTCGATATGTGACCGTACCAAGCGAGTTTCCTTTTTTTGACAGTTGTCTTCAAAAGGCCCCATTTGTGTTGTAATTCTATCTCGTTTTTCCTCATTTGTAACTCGATCTTTGTACGTGACGTTTAAAAGTCTTCGGAAACATCTCATCTCCAAGTCCTGTATCTTTCGCTGAAGGTCAGCTGTAACTGTCCATGTCTCACGAGCATAGAGGAATATTGACAGGACCAGTGTACGCATTAATCTGATTTTCGTGCATAGTGCTAACCGTTTATCTTGCCAGATTTTGTTACGCCGTGCAAGCGCCGCTATTGTCTGTGCTATTCTGGCCAACACCTCTCACATTTTGATCCTTCATCACTGACAATCGAACCCAGATAATTAAACGGTCAACCACTTCGAGTTCCTGACCATTAGCTTTTATCCTTCTGTTGAAGCCCGTGGCGGTCATTAATTTTGTCTTTTCAGCGTTTTATCTCCATACCATAGTCAAGAGCTGTTTCATCGAGCCTTCTGACCCCGCCAACCCGTCGATATCATCTGCAAAACGAAGGTTGGTAATCGTTGGGCCCCCTATCTTGACAGTACCAACGTGACCTCCAAGTGCCTCACTCATAAGTCCTTCAAGGAATATATTGAAAAGAGTTGGAGGGAGTGTACAACCCTGTCTCACACCAACTGAATGCCTTGTCATACAGGTGTTCAAGGACCTCTGTTGAGCCGTGATTATATTATTGGTTATTTAGTTTAAGGACAACATCAAGACACAGACGAGCAAAGCTCACGAACAACAGCACGGCTGACAAACCACCAACCGTAACGACTAGCCACTCAACAAACAACATTTGGTTATATTTGGATGTATGTCAAAGAGATGATTATAGGACTATAAGCTTGGTCGACTCACTTTTTATGTTCATGCATATATCAAAATAAGGAAACACTGCAGTCGGGGATGAAGTGGTAGACATGTTACTGTAAGACCTCTCAGCTTTTGTGAGGCGAGGTGAAGAGTTTTTTCCCTAATGCCTTATCTTATATTTCAGAAAGAGGTAGATTTAGATAAAAGTTAGTCACTGACGTTAGGGACGAGGTACTACAGACGCCATTGCTAGAGACAATAGTGTTTCTGAAAACTACTTCCTTTCTCATCTGTCATGCCATTCCTAACAGTAAGTAAGGTTCTAATTTACAACTGAGCTGACTGACTCAAATATGTTGCGACTGGAGAGTGAACCTTGTGCCTTCGCGAGGACAGCAACAACTCTAACAACGTTACATCCAGCTCTCTTATTCTGTGATCTTTTATTTCTTTTGATATTTGAGCCATAGATTTGTTTTGTAGCACCTAGCCATGCCTACATGGGAACCATATTTATCTTCTACTACGCTTGTGGGACAATTATTCCATTGTGACAGTTTAAAAATATATTTCATTATTTGCATGCAAGTCCACGATGTTAGGTTAAAGAAACAAGAACTTCAGTATTCTTTAATTATTTTTGAAACATAGCAAGGGATGCAACCAAATAAATGTTTAAAAAAAATAAAATAAGAGTAATCCCATCATAAAATATTCGCGTGAGAGGTTCTGAATTGGGCGTCTCCCCTCTTTATCCAGGGTACAAACCTAGAACGAGTGAGCTATGCCCCTACACCAGAACCACATGGACGTGTACATTGGCATCTGTACACTGAAGGCGATAGGTGTTAATTATCCACTCGACCAAATTTATCACGCTTGCTTTCGTCCTCGTACAAGACATATGGGGAGGAGCAGCTCGTGACACCGGGCTACGACTGTGTCTGCAAAGCCGTGCAATCACAGGAGCTGAACCTTCGACCTTGACAGTAAGGCGTCGAAGTCATGGAGCGGACTAGGCAAGTAGGTCTTAATGAATTTTATTTGTTCATTTTCTAAATACAAATACCATTTGCTGGTATTAAAATAAATGTAATGTACAATATTGCAATATTCAAACCTACACAGTTGAAATAAAAACCGAAATAAAAAGTAACAAATTTATAAAAAATAAATTATAAAATAAAAAATAATTTTTTTTAATAAACAAAAAAATAAAAGAAGAAAGATAAAATGAAAAATAATAAATTAAAAAATTAAAAAATTGTTACAGTTTGTGTTTTTTGTGAAAATATTTATGTAAATATTTGTAGGGTGTAAATTCTTTGTTGATATACTGCTTTGTTTCTACATGTCCATATTAAGTGTCTGAAATCGGCTAGTATTGTTAAAAGTCTGTTCTGAATTGTTCTGTCTGTTTTTGGGATGGTATTTAACATGATTGCTTTGTACATGTTTACTTTAACTTGTGTGTGTTTATATATTGTCTGTCTTAGTGTTTCTAATGTTTCTGATATTATTGTACATTGATAAAATAAATGGTCTTCTGTTTCTTGGATGTTCTGTTTGCATAATTTACATTTTGGCATGCTTGTTTTGGACATGTCTGCTGTTTTGTACTGAATTGGTGTAATATTGAACAAAAGTCTATATGTTACTTCCTTAGTTTTTGGTGGTATTTTTAATGTGTGTAAGCTCGTGAAAATATTTGTGTAATCTGTAATGAAATAATTATTTCCCCTTTTCATTCTATTTTTAAGTGGCGGTTCTTAGGACTGTACTAACTTTTTATAAATAATTTTAGTTTCTTGTTTAATTAAATGTTTATTTTTTTTTATATGTCTAATGCATACTTTATAAAAAGGGGACACATTTCCAAAAAAAGTGTGGCATATTATTATTTAGTTTATAAATTTTAATAATTCTAAGTCTCACATAGTAAAGTGCTAATGGATAATAGTTTGGATTTGCGACTATTTTGCCTATATATTTACACTTCTTCCAAATATTATTGTGGTTTTAAA
The DNA here is from genome assembly GCA_036924085.1 of Ariolimax columbianus. Taxonomy (NCBI): domain Eukaryota; kingdom Metazoa; phylum Mollusca; class Gastropoda; order Stylommatophora; family Arionidae; genus Ariolimax; species Ariolimax columbianus. The sequence goes on along the minus strand of JAVGWX010000025.1, from coordinate 19,563,891 downwards.
TTTATATTTTTATAACCTATTTTTTATCTGTTCTGTTAATTTATGCCACATTTCTTTTTTTTTTTATCAGACGGATTTGCTGAAAAATCAATGCCACATATTTTAAACTTAGTTTCCTGCACTAATTGAAAGAGGAAGTCTGTTTTGAATTTCCATTTACCTTTTCCTATCATTTTAGATTTCTAAAATTTTTATTTTAGTACCACTTTGTTGTCCAAATATTTCAAATGTATTTAATATGTTTTGTATTGAATAATGATTTATTGGGGAAAATACGGTATTGTCTGCATATGCTATTAGTTTTTGTTCTTCCTATTCCTGGTATGTGTGTTCCGTTAATTGTTGTGTCTTGTCTGATTTTCTCTAAGATTGGCTCTAACACTAATACGTATAATTACGGGGATAAAGGACAACCTTGTCTTACTGATCTTGTTAGGTGTATGCTGTCTGTGAGTGTGTGGTTTATTAATAATCTACTTTCTGGCTTTCTGTATAAGATTTTAACCCAATTTGTAAAATATTTTTCGAACATTATTTCTCCTTAGTGTTTTATGCATATGTTCGTGTGATACTCTATCAAATGCTTTTTCTTGGTCTATTGATAAAATTGCTGCCTGCGTGTCCTTTTCATGTGAATGATATCTCTTTAAAAATGCGAGTGTTTAATGATATTTCTATTTTGTACGGTACACTGTTGATCTTCGTTAATTACATTTTTTATGAAAGGTTTAAGTTTTATCGTTAAAGCTTTTGTTAGTATTTTGTAGTCTGTGTTTAAAAGTGATATTGGCCGGTAGTTTTTTATTTCTGTTTTATCTGTGTCTGGTTTTTGAATTAAAGTTACATATGATTGGTTTAAGCTATTTGGGAGTTCACCTTTCTCAAAGGCCCCGTGTAAGACCTTGATACAGAGTGGGCTCAGCACGTTGAAGAACGTGGAGTAAAACTCAGCAGTCAGACCATCAGGGCCAGGACTTGTCCTTTTGAAAAGAACTGAGGGCACATTGTAAATCCTCTATTGTTAGCGGTTTATTTATAGTTTGTTTATCCTGCTCGTTCAGGCGCTTTGTGAAGGTCTCACAACCTTCACGTGTACTTGTTTGAGTGCTCTCTGCTGAGTACAGTTTAACGTTGACATATTTAAACGCTTGACCTATTTCCTTGGTGTCTGTACAAATCTCTCCTCCCTCCCCTTTTATTTCGTGTATCTGTCTACTCCTCTGTATGTTTTGTTCTACTGCTAAATATTGTTTACTTGGTATTTCTTGTGTTATGGAATTTAATTTTGTCCTTAATCGTGCCCCTTGTATCCTATGATTTTCAATTTTATCTAACTCTTCTTGTAGTAAGTGAATTACTGGAGCATTTTTATCTAAAAGTTCGGTTAATCTAATCGCTTCTTCTATAATTCGTTTATTTCTTCTTATTTGTTTGTGGAAAATTCTTGATATTGTTTGTGTTTTTTCTTTAATTGTTCTTTTAAACAAATCCCAATATTCTGCTAAATTTTCAGTTGGGCTGTCTTTACATATGTAACACCCTCCTCTTAATTTTTCTCCCTTCATATCTGCCACGTTCATGTATATTGTACGCCTCTCGTCTGCTGCTAATTGCACGTATAATTTAGTTTTGAGCCAGTGCTAATCTAGACTTTACATGCAGAAGTAAAAGCATGCATCTCCAGTCTGAAGAGACTCTGCCCACGCTAAAACTCGTTGAAATAGCAAAATACACAAGGCAAGGCAGGATATTGTCACGATACCTAAAACTCAATTCCAGAAGAATGAAGGCCAAAACCAAAGTGGCTTGCGACATAATCAGGGAACTTGTATTTGCAGACGACTGCGCCCTAATGAGCAACTCAGAACTGAACATGCAGGTTGGAATGGACCAGTTCTCTGCCGCATGCGAAAATTTTGGCCTGACCATAAATGCCAAAAAAACAGAGGTCATGTACCAACCAGCACCAGGCATGCCGTACACAAAACCAGAGACTACAGTCAGCGGGCAGACGTTGAATGCCGTAGACAAATTCACATATCTGGGCAGCACGCTGTCGAGATCTGTCAGCCTAGACGATGAGGTGGCAAGCAGAATAGCAAAGGCCAGCACAGCCTTTGGTAGAATGCGCTCGATGGTCTGGGCACGTCGTGGCATCAGCGTCAAGACCAAACTCAAAGTCTACCGTGAAACCATCATTCCAACCCTACTATACGCTTGCGAAAGCTGGACTGTATACTCTGGAAATGCAAGGAGGTTAAACCACTTCCACACAGGTTGCCTGAGGCGAATATTCCACATCCGATGGCAAGATCGTGTCACTGACATCGAGGTTCTCTCGAGGGCTAACATGCCCAGCATCCATGCACTGCTAGAAAAAGCACGACTAGGATGGGCCGTACACCTCGTCCGTATGTCAGACGAGCGGCTCCCAAAGAAGCTTCTCTACGGCGAGCTGAGAGAGGGATGGCGCGAGAGAGGGCGCCCAAAGAAATGTTTTAAAGACGGTCTGAAGGACTCACTAAAAAGTTGCCAGATAGACTGGGAATAGACAACTGGGAATATCTTGCGAAAAACAGATCTGACTGGAGAAGCGCAGTCAAATCGGGTGTAGCTGCTGGTGAAGATGATCGTGTTGTGAAAGCCCAGAACAGACGCGAGACGCGGAAATCTCGAGCAGCGGGAACACCATCCCCTTCTACAAACCTCGTGTGCCCGATATGTAGCAGATGTTTTCGTGCTCGCATTGGCCTGTTCAGCCACATGCGCACCCACACCCAACAGGGAAATCTGTGACAAGGATGATGTCGGCGGTCTTCATCGACAACGATGGATAGCTATTACCTAAAACTCACCCCCACTGCTAAGATATACCCTATAATTGGCATAGCGTTACCTGCCGCCAGAAGAAGCGAGGCTGCTGAAATTTAACGAGAGAAACAGGAAAACGACCATAGACACACAATGTTTGGACACGTGGAGCAGATCACAAAGACCAAACTCCAGGCATGGTTTCCTTAAATCAACAAGGCCCATACAGTCAAGCACTGACAGTTAACTTAACTTAACTTAACGTCTTTATACTGGTTTAGAAGACCCTGCAGAGTCTGTATACAACCAGTTACAATTACATCACCGTGCTCTAAAAGCTATGCGCATCCAGTTTATTCTTAAATGCATTAACTGACCCTGCCTCTACTACCTCCCCTGGCAATGCATTCCAAGCAGATACCACTCTCTGACTAAAAAAATATTTCCTAATATCTAACCTGGACCTCTCTTTAGTCAGCTTGTAGCTATCCCCTCGTGTTATTGCAGGTGGCTGTATTTTAAAAAAAACTTGTTATAGTCTAATTTATCCATTCCTCTGATCATCTTATAAACCTGTATTAAGTCACCACGAATTCTTCTCTCTTCGAGACACTGTAGGCCGGTTTTTCTGAGTCGTTCCTCATAACTGTAATTCTGGAATCCCACTATCATCTTTGTCGCTCTTTTTTGTATTCTTTCTAGCATGTTTATGTCCTCTCTATGATAAGGACTCCACACCTGTACACAGTACTCCAATCTAGGTCTAACTAAAGCTTTATACAGTTTGACGATCACTTCCTTGCTCCTATGTTTAATATTTCTTTTTATCATACCTAACATTGCATTTGCCTTTTTCACTGCTACCTTAACTTGCTCACTCACCTTTCCTGTATGATCTGTTATAACCCCTAGGTCCCTTTCCTTATCTATCTTTCTAATATTGTTTTCTCCCATTCTGTAATTATGTTCCATATTGGATCTGCCCATGTGGATGACTGTACATTTATCTACATTAAACTCCATTTTCCAGCTTACAGACCATTCTCGAATTTTATCTAAACCCGACATCAATATATCCACTTCCGCTTTAGATGAGACACTACTGCATAGTTTTGTGTCATCAGCAAATTTTGCAATCAAGGATCTCATATACATGTCCAAATCATTTATATATATCAAGAACAAAATTGGTCCCAAAACCGAACCCTGTGGCACACCACTTTTCACTTCACTCCACTCAGAGTACTCCTTATTTATGCCCACCCTCTGCCTTCTTCCCGTTAACCAATTTTCAATCCATTTGGCAACTTCCCCACCTATTCCATGTGATTTTAACTTTCGAAATATTATTTGATGAGGTACTCTATCAAAGGCCTTTGCAAAGTCTAGATAAATAACATCCACTGGCTCCCCTTTATTTATGATTTTAGTAACCTCCTCCATGAATTCTAATAGATTTGTTAAGCATGATCTCCCTCTAGTAAACCCATGCTGACTATTTCTAATTAGATTAAATTTATCTAAATGCATTACAATGTTTTCTTTGATTATTGACTCTAACAATTTATAGACTATGCTTGTTAAACTCACCGCTCTATAATTTGCTGGATCTGATTTTTTGTCTTTTTTGAATAAGGGGATCACTCCTGCATCTTTCCAATCCCGTGGAACAATCCCTTTTGTCAGTGATTGAGAACATAATTTAGCCAATGGTTTTGCTAGTTGGTCTCTAATTTCATACAGCAATTTTGGGTGAATACCATCTTGACCTGGACATTTTTTCACTTTCAACCCCTCCAATTTTTTAAAAACCATTTCCTCTGTAATACAGATTGATCTTAATCCCGCTGTATCCATGTCTCTTTGAAAAATATCTATAGGCTCTGGGATCTCGGAGCAGTCCTCATTTGTGAAGACTGTGCCAACGTACTGATTGAGCAGATTAGCTGCCTCCCTATTCTCACTTATTATTTTCCCTGTACTGTCTATGAGAGGGCCTACTTTGTCTTTCGTTCTTTGTTTATTTCTAACATAAGAGAAGAAGCTTTTACTGTCAGTCTTGATCCTCTGAGCAAGTTTTTTTTCAAAGTCTATTTTTGCTGTTTTATTCGCTTTCTGAGATATGTTCTGCTTGTCCAAATATTTTACATATGTTTCTTTTGATTTACCTGCCTCTATATATTTTTTCCATGCTTTATTTTTTGCTCTTCTAAATTTCACTACAAATCTAGTTATCCACTTTTTACGCTTGGGGTTTACCTCCCTACATGGAACACATTCTTCTTTTAGCGTTTCTAGAACTGTTTTAAAACTTTCCCACTCCTGTTCAACATCTGTTCCTACAACAATATCTTTCATGATTATGTGGTTCGCTGCCTCTTTCATCCTCTTAACATCTGCCTTAGAGTAGTCGTATGTTCGCGTGTTTATGTTTACTTCTTTCCCTGCAATAAGATCCCAACGGATGATTTGATGGTCACTTGAGCCAAACAGTTCCCCAACGGAAACGTTTTCAATCATATTTTCCTCTGTGGTAAAAACTAGGTCGAGTATGTTTTTGCCTCTGGTGGCTGCTTCTACATGTTGAATTAAAAAATTGTCAGTTATGCACTTAACAAAAGGTTTTGACTCTACAAGTGCTTCTGCCATATCCCATTTTATATCTGGATAGTTGAAATCTCCCATTAATAATAATTTCCCTTCACTTGCCTTTGCTATGCTACTAATCAGCTCCTCATCTTCCTCTTTTTGAATTGATGGACATCTATAGCACACTCCAATCACTGTTTTTTCACCCCCATTTTCTATTTCTCCCGGTACACTTTCATTTTTGTTACCACATGATAAATAATCTTTGATCGTTATATTAACAGAATGTATACAGTGTAATAAAACGCCACCTCCCTTAGTCTTGTCTCCAATTATCCTATCTTTCCTTAACATTGTATATCCCTCAATTTCAAGTTCACTATCTGCAATCTCCTCATATGTCCATGATTCTGTTAATCCTATTATATCTGGTTTTCTTCTTCTACATACAGTTCCAATTCTTCTCTTTTATTTACTATGCTTCTCACATTTGCATAAAAACATTTTAGATTGTAATGTTGTTGGTTTTCCTCTTTTTGCTTCTGCTTTATCATTTTAGTGTTTGCTTTTCTACTGTGTATTTCACACTTCCCTGACACCAACTTACCCCTTTGACTACATCCTCTATAGCACCCTATTGTAGGCCTATCTTTAGTCTTATACTTCATAGGCCTTACTAGTTTAAATTTCTAACACCATGATTGAACATATACTTTGTTCCAACATGATGTCCTATCTCATTTAGATGTAAACCTCCCCTATCTAACATTTTACTTTTGTCTACTTTAACATCAATAAATTACATTCCCATGTCCGCACACATCACCTGTAACCTAAGGTTGATACCTATTATTTGTCTCATCGAATTATGGCACGAATTGATACATGACCCAGGGATCAGGCTTCATGAGGACCCTGCCCCAGGACATCCCTTACCCTACTCACTTTGGAAGACAATAAATAGACTTCGATCTGGCGTGTCACGATGTAGGTGGAACATAAGAGATGGGGGTCTCTCGTATGGCGATACATGTGACGAGAGTGACATGCTGAAGGTAAACAACGGGCCAATTCAAGTCGCTGAACAACTGGAAGAACGCTGTATGACGTGGAGCTTGAAAAAGGCAAGTAAGTTAGTAAGCATGCATCTCATCTTGAACAAGGCAAGTAAGTTAGTAAGCATGCATCTCATCTTGAACAAGGCAAGTAAGTTAGTAAGCATGCATCACATCTTGAACAAGGCAAGTAAGTTAGTAAGCATGCATCTCATCTTGAACAAGGCAAGTAAGTTAGTAAGCATGCATCTCATCTTGAACAAGGCAAGTAAGTTAGTAAGCATGCATCTCATCTTGAACAAGACAAGTAAGTTAGTAAGCATGCATCTCATCTTGAACAAGGCAAGTAAGTTAGTAAGCATGCATCTCATCTTGAACAAGGCAAGTAAGTTAGTAAGCATGCATCTCATCTTGAACAAGGCAAGTAAGTTAGTAAACATGCATCTCATCTTGAACAAGGCAAGTAAGTTAGTAAGCATGCATCTCATCTTGAACAAGGCAAGTAAGTTAGTAAGCATGCATCTCATCTTGAACAAGGCAAGTAAGTTAGTAAGCATGCATCTCATCTTGAACAAGGCAAGTAAGTTAGTAAGCATGCATCTCATCTTGAACAAGGCAAGTAAGTTAGTAAGCATGCATCTCATCTTGAACAAGGCAAGTAAGTAGTAAGCATGCATCTCATCTTGAACAAGGCAAGTAAGTTAGTAAGCATGCATCTCATCTTGAACAAGGCAAGTAAGTTAGTAAGCATGCATCTCATCTTGAACAAGGCAAGTAAGTTAGTAAGCATGCATCTCATCTTGAACAAGGCAAGTAAGTTAGTAAGCATGCATCTCATCTTGAACAAGGCAAGTAAGTTAGTAAGCATGCATCTCATCTTGAACAAGGCAAGTAAGTTAGTAAGCATGCATCTCATCTTGAACAAGGCAAGTAAGTTAGTAAGCATGCATCTCATCTTGAACAAGGCAAGTAAGTTAGTAAGCATGCATCTCATCTTGAACAAGGCAAGTAAGTTAGTAAGCATGCATCTCATCTTGAACAAGGCAAGTAAGTTAGTAAGCATGCATCTCATCTTGAACAAGGCAAGTAAGTTAGTAAGCATGCATCTCATCTTGAACAAGGCAAGTAAGTTAGTAAGCATGTATCTCATCTTGAACAAGGCAAGTAAGTTAGTAAGCATGCATCTCATCTTGAACAAGGCAAGTAAGTTAGTAAGCATGCATCTCATCTTGAACAAGGCAAGTAAGTTAGTAAGCATGCATCTCATCTTGAACAAGGCAAGTAAGTTAGTAAGCATGCATCTCATCTTGAACAAGGCAAGTAAGTTAGTAAGCATGCATCTCATCTTGAACAAGGCAAGTAAGTTAGTAAGCATGCATCTCATCTTGAACAAGGCAAGTAAGTTAGTAAGCATGTATCTCATCTTGAACAAGGCAAGTAAGTTAGTAAGCATGCATCTCATCTTGAACAAGGCAAGTAAGTTAGTAAGCATGCATCTCATCTTGAACAAGGCAAGTAAGTTAGTAAGCATGCATCTCATCTTGAACAAGGCAAGTAAGTTAGTAAGCATGCATCTCATCTTGAACAAGGCAAGTAAGTTAGTAAGCATGCATCTCATCTTGAACAAGGCAAGTAAGTTAGTAAACATGCATCTCATCTTGAACAAGGCAAGTAAGTTAGTAAGCATGCATCTCATCTTGAACAAGGCAAGTAAGTTAGTAAGCATGCATCTCATCTTGAACAAGGCAAGTAAGTTAGTAAACATGCATCTCATCTTGAACAAGGCAAGTAAGTTAGTAAGCATGCATCTCATCTTGAACAAGGCAAGTAAGTTAGTAAGCATGCATCTCATCTTGAACAAGGCAAGTAAGTTAGTAAGCATGCATCTCATCTTGAACAAGGCAAGTAAGTTAGTAAGCATGCATCTCATCTTGAACAAGGCAAGTAAGTTAGTAAGCATGCATCTCATCTTGAACAAGGCAAGTAAGTTAGTAAGCATGCATCTCATCTTGAACAAGGCAAGTAAGTTAGTAAGCATGCATCTCATCTTGAACAAGGCAAGTAAGTTAGTAAGCATGCATCTCATCTTGAACAAGGCAAGTAAGTTAGTAAGCATGCATCTCATCTTGAACAAGGCAAGTAAGTTAGTAAGCATGCATCTCATCTTGAACAAGGCAAGTAAGTTAGTAAGCATGCATCTCATCTTGAACAAGGCAAGTAAGTTAGTAAGCATGCATCTCATCTTGAACAAGGCAAGTAAGTTAGTAAGCATGCATCTCATCTTGAACAAGGCAAGTAAGTTAGTAAGCATGCATCTCATCTTGAACAAGGCAAGTAAGTTAGTAAGCATGCATCTCATCTTGAACAAGGCAAGTAAGTTAGTAAGCATGCATCTCATCTTGAACAAGGCAAGTAAGTTAGTAAGCATGCATCTCACTTTAACAAGGCAAGTAAGTTAGTAAGCATGCATCTCATCTTGAACAAGGCAAGTAAGTTAGTAAACATGCATCTCATCTTGAACAAGGCAAGTAAGTTAGTAAGCATGCATCTCATCTTGAACAAGGCAAATAAGTTAGTAAGCATGCATCTCATCTTGAACAAGGCAAGTAAGTTAGTAAGCATGCATCTCATCTTGAACAAGGCAAGTAAGTTAGTAAGCATGCATCTCATCTTGAACAAGGCAAGTAAGTTAGTAAGCATGCATCTCATCTTGAACAAGGCAAGTAAGTTAGTAAGCATGCATCTCATCTTGAACAAGGCAAGTAAGTTAGTAAGCATGCATCTCATCTTGAACAAGGCAAGTAAGTTAGTAAGCATGCATCTCATCTTGAACAAGGCAAGTAAGTTAGTAAGCATGTATCTCTTCTTGAACAAGGCAAGTAAGTTAGTAAGCATGCATCTCATCTTGAACAAGGCAAGTAAGTTAGTAAGCATGCATCTCATCTTGAACAAGGCAAGTAAGTTAGTAAGCATGCATCTCATCTTGAACAAGGCAAGTAAGTTAGTAAGCATGCATCTCATCTTGAACAAGGCAAGTAAGTTAGTAAGCATGCATCTCATCTTGAACAAGGCAAGTAAGTTAGTAAGCATGCATCTCATCTTGAACAAGGCAAGTAAGTTAGTAAGCATGCATCTCATCTTGAACAAGGCAAGTAAGTTAGTAAGCATGCATCTCATCTTGAACAAGGCAAGTAAGTTAGTAAGCATGCATCTCATCTTGAACAAGGCAAGTAAGTTAGTAAGCATGCATCTCATCTTGAACAAGGCAAGTAAGTTAGTAAGCATGCATCTCATCTTGAACAAGGCAAGTAAGTTAGTAAGCATGCATCTCATCTTGAACAAGGCAAGTAAGTTAGTAAGCATGCATCTCATCTTGAACAAGGCAAGTAAGTTAGTAAGCATGCATCTCATCTTGAACAAGGCAAGTAAGTTAGTAAGCATGCATCTCATCTTGAACAAGGCAAGTAAGTTAGTAAGCATGCATCTCACTTTAACAAGGCAAGTAAGTTAGTAAGCATGCATCTCATCTTGAACAAGGCAAGTAAGTTAGTAAACATGCATCTCATCTTGAACAAGGCAAGTAAGTTAGTAAGCATGCATCTCATCTTGAACAAGGCAAGTAAGTTAGTAAGCATGCATCTCATCTTGAACAAGGCAAGTAAGTTAGTAAGCATGCATCTCATCTTGAACAAGGCAAGTAAGTTAGTAAGCATGCATCTCATCTTGAACAAGGCAAGTAAGTTAGTAAGCATGCATCTCATCTTGAACAAGGCAAGTAAGTTAGTAAGCATGCATCTCATCTTGAACAAGGCAAGTAAGTTAGTAAGCATGCATCTCATCTTGAACAAGGCAAGTAAGTTAGTAAGCATGCATCTCATCTTGAACAAGGCAAGTAAGTTAGTAAGCATGTATCTCTTCTTGAACAAGGCAAGTAAGTTAGTAAGCATGCATCTCATCTTGAACAAGGCAAGTAAGTTAGTAAGCATGCATCTCATCTTGAACAAGGCAAGTAAGTTAGTAAGCATGCATCTCATCTTGAACAAGGCAAGTAAGTTAGTAAGCATGCATCTCATCTTGAACAAGGCAAGTAAGTTAGTAAGCATGCATCTCATCTTGAACAAGGCAAGTAAGTTAGTAAGCATGCATCTCATCTTGAACAAGGCAAGTAAGTTAGTAAGCATGCATCTCATCTTGAACAAGGCAAGTAAGTTAGTAAGCATGCATCTCATCTTGAACAAGGCAAGTAAGTTAGTAAGCATGCATCTCATCTTGAACAAGGCAAGTAAGTTAGTAAGCATGCATCTCATCTTGAACAAGGCAAGTAAGTTAGTAAGCATGCATCTCATCTTGAACAAGGCAAGTAAGTTAGTAAGCATGCATCTCATCTTGAACAAGGCAAGTAAGTTAGTAAGCATGCATCTCATCTTGAACAAGGCAAGTAAGTTAGTAAGCATGCATCTCATCTTGACGAAAAGAATATTCCTGGTGCACCCTAGGACCAGTCGCATTCATACAATCTTAATGCGCTCTAACATGTCTCACTATGACTTTGCACTGTGAGGACCGTAGGTAAGAAGGTTGGTAGGTAGATGGGTAGAAAGGTAGGTTGGTAGGTGGGTGGGTAGGTAGGTAGGTAGGTTTGGTAGGTAGGTTGGTAGGTAGGTTTAGTAGGTAGGTAAGTTTGGTAGTTGGGTAGGTAGGTTTGGGTAGGTAGGTAGGTTGATAGGTAGGTTTGGTAGGTAGGTAGGTGGGTCAAGATGGCGCCGGGCATGGTCGCAGTCGATTTCCCTCTTGATAAAACGGTGTTTTGTTTGTGTTTTCTACGATAAATCTCGGACTATTAACGTGATTCCTGGATATAAATGTGCCGACTTGTGAATTAAGCAAACTAATGTGAAAGAAGTGATGCAACGAAGTATATAACAGTGTATTTTTAGTCGTGAAAGGTAGACTAATGTGAACAGTTTCGATGGGACAAAGCCTGGCCGAAACTTGACCCGGTCAAAAGCTAGTGTCGCTCCGTGCTGTATCGTGACCTAGATAACGAAGCATGAACACTGAAACGGAGGTCATTCTGACCCTGTCAAACAGACGGAACTTCAGAAAGGAGCTCATCGCGCTTCGATCAGCACACCACGTCCCTTCAAACTCAGATCTACATCTGTTGCGTGTGCTGAAAATACACTTAACCGAGGAGGCATCGGAACTCACAAGTATACAATCAAGGCGGAAGACCAGAGGAACGAGAGGTGGAAGAAGAATACACAAACAAATGCACTCAGAAACCGATACCTCAAAGCTCCACCCCAGCGATAAAAGAGAAGGGAAGGGCTACCGAGATAATGAGGCACACGCTGACACCATACTGTCTGCATCCGAACCCTTCACTAGAAGTCTTGACAATGTCTTGCCTCTAGAACATGTTGAGTCTGGACGTGAGAGTGAGGAAGATCCTGCGCACATCACCCTCACTATAAACACGTTGCGCAACTCACGACATCACCCTACAGATCCCACCCTGACTAGCAACTCGAAACTGGCAGGGCATCCAAACTGCAGCGGCGGAACAGGCAGAAAACGATCACGAAAACTACCCATCACGCTTGCAACATGGAATGTCCGCACGCTACTGGACAACACCAATGCAAACAGACCCGAACGACGGACAGCACTGATCGCCAGGGAACTGGCTAGATACAACATCTGCATAGCTGCCCTGAGCGAAACACGACTGGCAGAGGAAGGGCAGATCACAGAAGAAGGCGCTAGTTATACTTTTTTCTGGAGCGGCCGCAGCAAAGAAAAACGCAGTGAAGCTGGAGTTGGCTTTGTCATCAAGACCAACATGGTCGACAAGCTCACAAGCATGCCCAGAGGAATTAATGACCGCCTGATTACACTGCGTCTGCCCCTAATAGGAGGGCGCCATGCCACACTTATCAGTGCATACGCACCCACAATGACAAATCCTCAGGAAACAAAAGATAAGTTTTATGAGGACCTTGAGGCGCTCATCGCTGCAGTCCCCAAATCTGACAAATTGGTCATCCTCGGTGATTTTAACGCAAGGGTTGGCACAGACCATACAGCCCGAAAGGGGGCCATTGGCAGACATGGCATCGAAAAATGCAATGGTAACGGACTGCTCCTTCTGAGGACATGTGCCGCAAATGAACTACTCATTACAAACACAGCTTTCCGACTTCCTGTCCGAAATAGAACCACATGGATGCACCCAAGGTCTCACCACTGGCACCTCATTGACTACATTATCATCAGACGTAGGGATCGAGCGGATGCTATGGTAACGAAGAGCATGTGTGGTGCAGAATGTTGGACCGACCATCGACTTGTCATTGCCAAGCTAAACTTCAAGATCCAGCCCATAATGCGCCCCAGGGAAAGAAACCACCGAGGAGGCTAAATGTCTCTCAGCTGAAATACGAACCCACGAGAGAAGGCTTCCAGGAAGAGCTTGAGTGCAGACTATCTGAGCTTCGTTTTGAAAAGAACAACATCGAAAAGAACTGGGCATCATTGAGAAACACACTCTACGATACAGCTGTTAAACACATTGGCCCACTCACACGCAAGCATAAGGACTGGTTTGATGAGAACGATCTAGAAATACAGGGCCTTCTCGATGCAAAACATGAAGCGCACAGGGAATACCAGAGGGACACACCATCTCCGGCAGCAAAAGCTGCCTTCAGTACTGCTCGCAAAGATGTCCAGACCAGGCTTAGAGAGATGCAAGACTCCTGGCTCAGCAAAAGAGCTGACGAAATTGAGATGTTCGCCGAGCGTCATGACACCAAACGGTTTTACGAGGCACTGAAAGCTCTCTACGGCCCGCAGCCCTCTAGTAATACTCCAGTTCGCAGTGCGGATGGGGTACTGCTAACAGATAAGGTTCAGATTCTAGACAGATGGGCAGACCATTTCTGCAAAATACTAAACCACCCATCGTCCATAAATGAAGAGGCCATCCGGCGAACGCCGCAGGTGGAACTGAACCTGGCGTTGAATGAAATCATCACTGAGGAGGAAGTCGACAGGGCAATCAGTTCACTATCTATAGGAAAAGCTCCAGGAGCTGATGCAATACCAGCAGAGGTATATAAGACAGCTGGCCCATCCCTCACCAGAAGGATCACTGAACTCTTCTGTCACATGTGGGCTGAAGGAAAAATTCCGCAGGAGCTAAAGGACGCCTCAATCGTTGACCTGTACAAAAGAAAAGGCAACCGTCAGGAATGCGACAATCATCGTGGAATATCTCTACTCTCCGTAGCAGGCAAGATCCTAGCGCGCTTACTGCTAAACAGGCTCAACAAACACCTTGAACAAAGCCACCACCTCCCAGAAAGCCAATGTGGATTCAAAGCCGGAAGAGGAACAGTGGACATGATTTTTGCCGCTCGCCAAGTACAAGAGAAGTGTCGAGAACAAAATCAGGCCTTGTACACCAGATTTATTGATTTGACAAAGGCATTTGATACAGTAAACAGAGGAGGGCTGTGGATGATAATGTCTAAGTTTGGCTGCCCCAACAAGTTCATAACAATGGTGAAACAGCTACACGAAGGCTTGTGTGCTCGTGTACTGGACAGCGGTGCAATCTCTAAAACGTTTCTAGTATCAAACGGAGTAAAACAAGGATGTGTACTCGCCCCGACTTTGTTCAGCATGATGTTCGCGGCCACGATGACAGACGCCTTCAGATCACTGGAGCTTGGAATATCCATAAAGTACCGCACAGATGGCAAATTACTCAATCCCAGAAGAATGAAGGCCAAAACCAAAGTGTCTGGTGACATAATCAGGGAACTTGTATTTGCTGACGACTGCGCTCTAATGAGCAGCTCAGAACTGAACATGCAGGTTGGAATGGACCAGTTCTCTGCCGCATGCGAAAATTTTGGCCTGACCATAAATGCCAACAAAACAGAGGTCAGTACCAACCAGCACCAGGCATGCCGTACACAAAACCAGAGACTACAGTCAGCGGGCAGACGTTGAATGCCGTAGACAAATTCACATATCTAGGCAGTACGCTGTCGAGATCTGTCAGCCTAGACGATGAGGTGGCAAGCAGAATAGCAAATGCCAGCATAGCCTTTGGTAGAATGCGCTCGATGGTCTGGGCACGTCGTGGCATCAGCGTCAAGACCAAACTCAAAGTCTACCATGCAACCATCATTCCGACCCTACTATACGCCTGCGAAAGCTGGACTGTATACTCTGGACATGCAAGGAGGTTAAACCACTTCGACACAGGTTGCCTGAGGCGAATATTCCACACCCGATGGCAAGATCGTGTCACTGACATCGAGGTTCTCTCGAGGGCTAACATGCCCAGCATTCATGAACTGCTAAAAAAAGCACGACTAGGATGGGCCGGACACCTCGTCCGTATGTCAGACGAGCGGCTCCCAAAGAAGCTTCTCTACGGCGAGCTGAGAGAGGGATGGCGCGAGAGAAGGCGCCCAAAGAAAAGTTTTAAAGACGGTCGAAAGGACTCGCTGAAAAGTTGCCAGATAGACATCGACACCTGGGAATGTCTTGCGCCAAACAGATCTGACTGGAGAAGCGCAGTCAAATCGGGTGTAGCTGCCGGTGAAGACGGCCGTGTTGTGAAAGCCCAGAGCAGACGCGAGACGCGGAAATCCCGAGCAGCGGGAACACCATCCCCTTCTACAAACCTCGTGTGCCCGATATGTAGCAGATGTTTTCGTGCCCGCATTGGCCTGTTCAGCCACATGCGCAGCCACACCCAACAGGGAAATCTGTGACAAGGATGATATCGGTGGTCCTCATCGACAACGATGGACAGCTACTATTATTATTATTAGGTAGGTAGGTTTGTTAGGTGGGTTGGTAGGTGGGTAGGTAGGTAGGTAGATAGGTGGATAGGTAGGTAGGTAGGTGGGAAGGTAGGTAGGTTTGGTAGGTGGGTAGGTAGGTGGGTGGGTAAGTATATGGGTAGGTATGTAGGTTTGGTGGGTAGGTAGTTAGGTGAGTAGGTAGGTTTGGTAGGTAGGTAGGTGGGTAGGTAGGTAGGTAGGTGGGTAGGTTTGGTAGGTAGATAGGTGGGTAGGTAGGTTTGGTAGGCAGGTAGGTGGGTAGGTAGGTAGGTTTGGTAGGTAGGTAGATAGGTAGGTAGGTGAGTAAGCAGATAGGTAGGTTTGGTAGGTAGGTAGTTGGGTAGGTAGGTGGGTAGGTAGGTTTGGTAGGTAAGTAGGTGGGTAGGTAGGTTTGGTAGGTAGGTAGGTGGATAGGTAGGTAAGTGGGTAGGTAGGTAAGTAGGTGGGTAGGTAGGTTTGGTAGGTAGGTAGGTTTGGTAGGTAGGTAGGTTTGGTAAGTAGGTAGGTGGATAGGTAGGTTTGGTAGGTGGGTAAGTAGGTTTGGTAGGTAGGTAGGTGGGTAGGTAGGTTTGGTAGGTAGGTAGGTATGTTTAGTATGTAAGTAGGTGGGTAGGTAGGTATGTTTGGTAGGTAGGTAGGAGGGTAGGTAGGTTTGGTAGGTAGGTAGGTGGATAGGTAGGCAGGTAGGTGGGTATGTATGTAAGTCGGTGGGTAGGTTGGTTGGTGGATAAGTGGGTAGGTAGGTGGGTAGGTAGGTACATGGGTAGGTGGGTAGGTAGGTGGATGGGTAGGTAGGTGGGTAGGTAGTTAGATGTGTGGGTAGGTAGGTGGATATGTGGGTAATTAGGTGGGTAGGTAGGTGGGGAGGTAGATGGTGGGTAGGCGGGTAGGTAGATGGGTGGGTGGGTAGGTGGGTTGGTAGGTGGGTCAGTAGATAGGTGGGTGGGTAGGTAGGTTAGGTCGGTTTAGGTAGGTAGGTTGGTGGGTAGGTAGGTCGGTTGGGTAGGTAGGTAGGTTTGGTAGGTAGGTAGGTTGGTAGATAGGTAGGTGGGAGGGTGGTAAGGTAGGTGGGTGGATAGGTTGGTAAGTAGGTCGATGGGTAGGTAGGTTTGGTAGCAAGGTACTTAGGTGTGTGGGTAGGTAGGTTCGGTAGTTAGGTAGTTGAGTAGGTAGGTAGGTAGATTGGTAAGTAGGTAGGTGGGTAGGTAGGTAGGTGGGTAGGTAGGTGGATAGGTAGGTAGGTAGGTGTGTGTGTGTGGGTAGGTAGGCTTGGTAGGTAGGTAGGTGGATGGGTAGGTTTTTGTAGGTAGGTGGGTAGGTAGGTAGGTGGGTAGGTAGGTAGGAGTGTGGGTAGGTAGGTGGGTAGGCGGGTAGGAAGGTGGGTAGGTGGGTAGGTAGGTGAGTGTGTTAGTAGCTAGGTAGGTGGGTGTGTTTGTAGCTAGATAGGTGCGTGCGTTGCTAGCTAGGTAGGCGGGTGTGTTGGTAGCTAGGTAGGTGGGTGTGTTGGTAGCTAGGTAAGTGAGTGTGTTGACAGCTAGGTAAGTGGGTAGGTAAGTAGATAGGTAGGTGAATGGATTGGTAAGTAGGTATGTGGGTAGGTAAGTAGATTTATAGGGGAATGGATTGGTAGGTAGGTTGGTGGGTAGGTAAGTAGGTAGGTGAATTGATTAGTAGGTGGGTAGGTAAGTAGGTAGGTAGGTGGGTAGGTAAGAAGAAAGGTAGGTGAATGGATTGGTAGGTAGGTAGGTGGGTAGGTAAGTAGATTTATAGGGGAATGGATTGGTAGGTAGGTTGGTGGGTAGGTAAGTAGGTAGGTGAATTGATTAGTAGGTGGGTAGGTAAGTAGGTAGATGAATGGATAGGTAGGTAGGTAAGTAGGTAGGTAGGTGGGTAGGTGAATGGATTGGTAGGTAGGTAGGTAGGTAAGTAGATAGGTAGGTAGGTAGACCCCGTTAACGACATGAGCGCGATGAGTCTCAGACTGCATGCAATGAGGATGATGTCTTTCCGATTTGACCTAAACAGATAGTGCGTAGAAGGAAAAAGAAGGGGAGGGGGGGATTAGTACGGGCGGAAAGGAGAAAGTTGCTTTCCATCTTTGGACTGCTTTCAGAGCTGTGGACTGGATATCTTCGGGAAAGCAGGCCATGTGTCTAAATAGAGCCAAACGGCGACGGTTTAATATGACGAAGATGCCCATACCATAATCGATCATTCCCAGGACCATCTGATTGTATTTAGTGATGTGTGCACTAATAGGACTGTTGACTTTTATGTAGTGTGTGACTCATTGAGATCACTGTCTCAACGACGACTCTAATATTAGGAGATTGCTGCCACATATGTCCGATACACTAGGTCGCGATCCTACCTCTCACAAATACTTACTATATTGAAATGGTACTTACAGCTTTTTATAGCACAACAATACAGTCAACATAAGCGGTGCGGAACACACAAATATCCATTCTAGCAGCAACATCACGCCTAAAGAGAAAGAAAAAAACTATCAAGAATCGTGTGATAAGGAAATTGTGTTATCTCTTCTGTTCTGTACATTGAGGTGATCTTTTTTTCATGTTCCTTTTTCCTTTTCGTGTTGTTAATTTTTGTGTGCTTATCGTCACCAGTTTTAAAATATTTATTTTGCTCTTTCATTATTATCTTCATCTTCATCATAATATTTTGTATTCTTTAAATCAATCAATCTAAACATTTTCAGCTCCATGCGGAGCACAGCTCTTGAACAATTACACATCCTGTCCTAAGCTGACACTCTTTCTTGGATAATCGAGTTCTTGTTTTCGCTTTTGACTGAAGTCAGTTGAAAGGAATCCCTACTCAGTCGTCCTAGGAACGGATAGCTCAGAGGTGAAGCACATTGCGTGTATTCTGTGAAAACATCATTCTAACAGACTCTAGGAGTGTACTCCAAGCCATCCTAAGCCCAAGATACTCTCACACGAAATAAAAAACAATATCGGTTTGTTGTCCCCCCCAAAAACCGATTTAGTCCTACAGTGAATTCCGTCCGACTGAGTGATCCTTGGAAACGAAAAGGCAGAAACGCAAAAGCCTGAAGTGGCGGCAAGCAGATTAAAGAAGCAAAGGCACTAATCAAATGATCCATGGGGACATAATAGAGATATTAGCACAAATAATTCAAGCCAGGAAACGACAGCATAGACAAACTTGGCAGAGATATGCAGACAACAATCTTCAGACTCAGAACGGGACATTGCAGACTCAAGGCCCACCTCCACAGAATGGGTCTTAGATACAGCCCCACATGCGATTAGGGATCACCCAAGCAAATACCAGAACATATCCTGCAGGACGGACCTACCTATACAGACCAAACAGAGGCAGTCTGGCCTGGAAGAGCGACCATGCTCAAAAAACTATGGGGGGCCGGCGAAGACCTGAAACTGACAGTCTCCTTCGTGAACCTCACCGAACTAGAAGCATAGTGTTAGTTGAGCGAAGAAGAAAAAGAAGAAGAAGAAGAAGACGAATAAGATGAAGAAGGGGCAGAAAAAGAGGCAGAGGAAAAAGGTGAAGACATGTTCTTAATTGGAAGTTCTTTGGTTGGCCGATTGGCTTGGCTTCGTTCGGTCTCAATCTCCCACTACCAAACCCTGAAAGGGGAAGTAGCAGAATGTAGTCCAGAGAACGGAATGCGTTGTGTCGTAGTTTACAGCTTAACTGTGATATTTGCACCTTTCGGCCCAACACATCTGACTTCAGCAATCATTTTTTGAGTATTGGGTTAGCATTCCCTCTTCGATCCCTTCTCTTTAGCCAGTCTGCTCTGTTGCAGCCTGTTATCCAGGATCACCTCGTGGAGGTGTAGAAGGGTCTTGGCAGCTATAGTTCGCTGACCCTGACGCTAGCAGTCAACTATGGGTCGCTGACCGCCGAAGTTCATGCGCTGCTTAGAGTCTTGATCCCAGAGAAATAAATGCAATGCGATTCAGCTCTATCGGTTGGCCGATTGATAACAACAAAGAATATGTCAAATAAATATTTTGCTCTGTACTCACGTTCGTCCGTTTTTTTCCTCGGCTGATACGCACGCACCAATACTTAAAAAATAGAAACACGGAGCAGTTAAAGTGAAAGAAATGTTGTATTGTTTCCATGATGATAATTGAGGATTGTTAGACGAGGTAATCATTGTAGTAGTAGTGTTGTTGTTGGTGGTGATCGTAGTAGTATTAATAGTAGGGGTAATGGTTGTAGTGATAGTGGTTGTAGTAGTAGTAGTGGTTGTAGTAGTAGTGGTAGTAGTAGTAGGGGTAATGGTTGTAGTGATAGTGGTTGTAGTAGTAGTAGTGGTTGTAGTAGTAGTGGTAGTAGTAGTAGTGGTAGTAGTAGTAGTAGTAATGGTAGTAGTGGTAATGGTTGTAGTAGTAGTAGTGGTAGTAGTAGTAGTGGTAATGGTAGCAGTGGTAATGGTTGTAGTAGTAGTAGTGGTAGTAGTAGTAGTAGTGATAGTAGTAGTAGTGGTAATGGTAGTAGTGGTAATGGTTGTAGTAGTAGCTATTGTATCAGTAGTAGTGGTAGTAGTAGTAGTGATAGTAGTAGTAGTGGTAATGGTAGTAGTGGAATTGGTTGTAGTAGTAGTGGTGGTAGTAGTAGTAGAGGTAATGGTAGTAGTGGTAATGGTTGTAGTAGTAGCTATTGTAGTAGTAGTAGTGGTAGTAGTAGAAGTGATAGTAGTAGTAGTGGTAATGGTAGTAGTGGTAATGGTTGTAGTAGTAGTAGTGGTAGGAGTAGTAGTGGTAATGGTAGTAGTGGTAATGGTTGTAGTAGTAGTAGTAGTGGTAGTAGTAGTAGTAGTAGTGATAGTAGTAGTAGTGGTAATGGTAGTAGTGGTAATGGTTGAAGTAGTAGCTATTGTAGTAGTAGTAGTGGTAGTAGTAGTAGTAGTAGTAGTAGTAGTGGTAGTAATAGTAGTGGTAGTAGTAGTTGTGGTAGTGGTAGTAGTAATAAGATCGGTAGTAATAGTAGTAGTAATGGCATTAATAGTGGCGATAGTGAGGATGGTATCAGTGAGAGTAGTAGTGGTCATGGTTGTAGTAATATTGATAGTAGCATGAGTAGTAGTAACAGTAATAGTAGTAGTTGTATGTATAGCAATAGTAGTAGTGGTAGTTTTGATGGTAGAACGGGTGGTAGTAGTAGAAATGGTAGTAGTAGTAGTAGTAGTAGTAGTAGTAGTAACAGCAGTGAGTAATACTATTAGTAGTTGTTGTAGTATTACTAGTCGCTGTGGTAGCAGATTTGCAAAGAATAGCAATAGTAGTAGCAGCAGCAGCAGAAATAGTAGTAGTATTTAGTAGTAGTATTCGTAGCAGCAGCAAGTAGTAGTAGTGGTAGCAGTAGTAATAGTAGTAGCAATAGTAGTAGTAGTAGCAGTAGTAGTAGTGGTAGCAGTAGTAATAGTAGTAGGAGTGGTAGTAGTAGTAGTTGTAGTAGTAGCAGTAGTGGTAGTGGTAGCAGTAGTTGTAGTAGTAGTAGTAGTGGTAGCAGTAGTAGTAGTAGTAGTAGTAGTAGTTGTGGTAGTAGTGGTAGTTGTGGTAGCAGTAGTGATAGTAGTAGTTGTGGTAGCAGTAGTGGTAGTGGTAGCAGTAGTTGTAGTAGTAGTAGTAGTGGTAGCAGTAGTAGTAGTAGTAGTAGTAGTAGTAGTAGTAGTAGTAGTAGTAGTAGTAGTGGTAGTAGTGGTAGTTGTGGTAGCAGTAGTGGTAGTAGTAGTTGTGGTAGCAGTAGTAATAGTAGTAGTAGTAGTAGAAGTAGTAGTAGTAATTGTGGTAGTAGTAGTAGTTGTGGTAGCAGTAGTAGTTGTATATTTTCAATAGGCTCTTTTTTAAATGTCAGTTTCCCCTACGACAGAAAGTGTTCAGCAGAAATGTAGTCTTCTGTCTATGTATGTTCAGGTCTACCGCCTGATTCATTCAGTTTGTTTAGGGTTTGTTCGGCGTCTGCAACGCACAGTATCGTCCGCTAAACATAGGTGTGAGAGCGTATCTCGCCATCTTTCTTGACACTTCGATCCTGCCGGTTTAGGAAAGCAGAAACTTAACTAACTTAACGTCTTTATACTGGTTTAGAAGACTCTGCAGAGTCTGTATACAACCAGTTACATTTACATCACCTTCCTCTAGAAGCTGTACGCATCCAATCTGTTCTTAAATGCATTGACCGTCCCAGCCTCCACCACCTCACTTGGCAATGCATTCCAAGCATTCACTACTCTCTGGCTAAAGAAATACTTCCTAATATCTAATATCGACCTATCCTTAGTCAACTTGTAGCTGTGCCCTATTGTCCTTGTTGGTGGTTGTATTTTAAAAAACTTGTTATAGTCTACTTTATCCATTCCTCTGATCATCTTATACACCTGTATGAAGTCACCACGAATTCTTCTCTCTTCTAGACACTGAAGGCCAGTTCTTTTTAATCTTTCTTCATAACTGTAATTCTGGAATCCCACTATCAGCTTTGTCGCTCTTTTTAGTATTCTTTCCAGCATGTCTATATCCCCTCTCTGATAAGGACTCCACACCTGTACACAGTACTCCAATCTAGGTCTAACTAATGCTTTATACAGTTTGACTATCACTTCCTTGCTCCTATGTTTAATATTTCTTTTTATCATCCCTAACATTGCTTTTGCCTTTTTTACTGCTACCTGAACTTGCTCCCTCACCTTACATGTATGATCTATTATAACCCCTAAGTCCCTTTCTTTATCTATCTTTCTAATATTGTTCTCTCCCATTCTGTAATTATGTTCCATATTGGATCTACCCATGTGGATGACTGTACATTTATCTACATTAAACTCCATTTGCCAGATTACAGACCATTCTCGAAATTTATCTAAATCCGACCTCAATATATACACTTCTGCTTTAGATGAGACACTACTGCATAGTTTTGTGTCATCAGCAAATTTTGCAATAATGGATCCCATACCTATGTCCAAATCATTTATATATATCAAGAATAAAATTGGTCCCTAACCGAGCCCTGTGGCACTCCACTTTTCACTTCACACCACTCAGAGTACTCCTTATTTATACCCACCCTTTGCCTTCTTCCCGTTAACCAATTTTCAATCCATTTGGCAACTTCCCCACCTATTCCATGTGATTTTAATTTTCGAAATAATCTTTGATGAGGTACTTTATCAAAGGCCTTTGCAAAATCCAGATAAATAACATCCACTGGCTCCCCTTTATCTAACATTTTGGTAACCTCCTCCATGAATTCTAATAGATTTGTTAAGCATGATCTCCCTCTGGTAAACCCATGCTGACTATTTCTAATTAGATTAAATTTGTCTAAATGCATTACAATGTTTTCTTTGATTATTGACTCTAACAATTTACAGACTATGCTCGTTAAGCTCACAGGTCTACAGTTTGCTGGATCTGCCTTTTTGCCCTTTTTGAATAAGGGGATCACTCCCGCATCTTTCCAATCCCGTGGAACAATCCCTTGTGCAAGTGATTGAGAACATAATATAGCCAATGGTTTTGCTAATTGGTCTCTAATTTCATACAGCAATTTTGGATGAATACCATCTTGACCTGGACATTTATCCACTTTCAACCCCTCCAATTTTTTAAAAACCATTTCCTCTGTAATACAGATTGATCCTAATCCTGCTGTATCCACGTCTCTTTGAAAAATATCTACAGGCTCTGGGATCTTGAAGCAGTCCTCTTTTGTGTGAACTGTGCCAAAGTAGTGATTGAGTAGATTTGCTGCCTCCCTATTTTCGCTTATTTTTTTTCCTATGAGAGGGCCAACTTTGTCCTTTGATCTTTGTTTATTTCTAACATAAGAGAAGAAGCTTTTACTATCAGTCTTGATCCTCTGAGCAAGTTTCTTTTCGAAGTCTATTTTTGCTGTTTTATTCGCTTTCTGAGATATGTTCTGCTTGTCCAAATATTTTAAATATGTTTCTTTTGATTTACCTGCCTCTATATTTTTTCCATGCTTTATTTTTAGCTCTTCTACATTTAATTACAATTTTAGTGATCCACTTTTTACGCTTGGGGTTTACTTCCCTATATGGAACACATTCCTCTTTTAGCGTTTCGAGAACTGCTTTAAAACTCACCCACTCCTGTTCAACACCTGTTCCTCTGACAATATCTTCCCAGATTATGTGGTTCGCTGCCTCTTTCATCCTCTTAACATCTGTCTTAGAGTAGTCATATGTTCGCGTGTTTATGTTCACTTCTTTCCCTGCAATAAGATCCCATCGGATGATTTGATGGTCACTTGAGCCAAACATCTTCATGGGAAGCTGTGGGCAGTTTTGTGGATATGGTGTCTCCTTGTCGTACTCCTCAGTGTTTAGGTAGGATAAGTGGCTTGTGGGAAAGAGTGATCTCACTTGAGGAGTATTTCGTGTATCTTCTCTTTGGTTGGTTGGTGGCTGGTTGATTGGTGGCTGGTTGGTTGGTGGCTGTTTGGTTGGTGATTGGTTGATAGGTTTGTTAGTTGGTTGCTGGTTGGTTGGTTGCTGGTTTGTTGTTTGCTTGTTTGTTGCTGCTTGGTCGGTTGGTTGCTGGTTGGTTGGTTGGTTGGTGGTTGATTGCTGGTTGGTTGCTAATGCCCAGAATGGGTTGGTAACCCTATTGTGCGCCCTGAAAAGGATGGAACTTGTGGCAGATTGCAGTAGTTTTCTGACATCCCCAACGTGCTGATGAAGTGTACCAGGGTCTTCCAGGCGGTTGTGCAATGCCTGGCTTCACTACTACGGGGACCACGTCGGACCTCACCTTGTTGGCCACACTGTTGTCCTCAACAACAACCCGTTTCCAGGACGACCAACGAGGAGGTCAGGTGAGGTTCTTGGCCAGTATATTCCTCCTGACCCTGGCTAACATTGAATGACCAGTGTGTTTTGCCTGACCAGACGTTAGCCTCGTCCTCCCATCATCTCTTTAAACTTAGCGTTTTGATCTGTAATCATGGACGATTGTCAAAACTTCTAGAAAAAGAATTGAGTTCTTCGGGCCAAAGCCCCTCTCAACAAACATCTGAATAGATTAGACCCACTACGTGAACCAAACTGCAGATTCTGCTACGGCCACGAGGAGTCAGTCAAGCACCTCCTGACTTTGTGCCCAGGGATGGCCGATCTGCGGAACCTGCTGCTACCACCACACCCCACCATTCACAACACGCTCTACACATCACTACAAGAATTGAGGAGGATGTGTGCTTTTGTTCGGGAGGCATTTGGCTGTCAAGATCTGCCAGCTAAAGGGGAGGCATTTGGCTGTCAAGATCTGCCAGCTCAAGGCTAAAGGGGAGGCATTGGGTTGTCAAGATCTGCCAGCTCACAGCTAAAGGGGAGGCATTGGGCTGTCAAGATCTGCCAGCTCACAGCTAAAGGGGAGGCATTTGGCTGTCAAGATCTGCCAGCTCACAGCTAAAGAGATTATATTACCATCATCATTGGGTTAAAATGTTTCAGAAAGATCCCTAGACTACTCAGGACAGAGAAAAAAATAACAAATATAGATATTCGGCAAGAGTTGAACGTAGAAGAGAAGTGGTTTATCAATTCCATTTTGGCCAGAATATTGAAATACTTTGGTCACATCAAGAGACACAACGGTCTCGAGAGAACAGTGATGAAAGGTACGATGCCAGGCAAAAGAGGCAGGGGTAGACCGAGACGTCGAGGGCACAAAGATATCCAGAAATGCCTGGGTATGACTGTGGCGGAGGCTGGAGTTTTGGCAACGGAAAGATAATCTTTCAGACAGATTGTGATAGGAGCGAAGTTTTATGAAGGACGCGCTACATCATGATGATGATAACCTGGACATACATTTCGTCGATACTTTAGTTTCTCGTGAATTACGATTCCGATTCCAAGATGGAGGATGTTTTTTTTTTTATGTGTGTATGTGTGAGTGTGCTGTCATTCGTTAACGTATTTACATTCAAAGAAATAGTTTCCCCTCTACTACAAACGTACTCGCATCATATATAGAACATATCTTACATCATATAGGATCATCAAATGGTCCACACTGACCCGCCACATAGACCGGCCGTTAAGATAATGAACATGGCTCCTGACATGTTCCATGCAAGGATGATCACGACTGTCCAATAAGATGCTCTCGCGCAGAACAGCCCCTTCATAGACACCAGGAGGGTGTCAGGGACTGCCAAGACTCTTCTACACCTCCCCATGGTGATCCTGGCTAATTCCGCCTCTTAATTCACCCCTAACAGAGTTCCGTGGATTCCCATTGTACGTAGCAGGACATGCCCTTTCGAGTTAAAAGTAGGACAGGTCGATATAATTTTATGTTTAATAAATAAGTAACGGCTTAGATAAAGACGTAAGTGTAGAAATAATGGTTGTATTCAGTTTTGCGAAGGGTTAGGTTCAGGGTTAGGATTAGGTTTTATGTTTAGGGCTGTGGCACAGCCTACTGTAGATACATTGCCTTCTTATTCACGGAGAAATCCTTTTGAAATGTCACATTGAAAAGCTGACAAAATGACGGTTCTTTCACTTGTCAACTACTAATGCAACTATAATAGCGTGTTCAGGAAACGAAGATGGATTTGCAGTTGGATTCAGAAAGGATCACTCTCAGCAATGATTTGTTGTGTTCTGTACCGTGAATTTGTTTTATTTTTCTGTGTTTTGATAATACACCTTTGTACAATATTAGTTCCGTCATTTAGTCGGCAGTGGAATGTGACGTTTTAGATAATTTTCCCAGTGTGTTAGATGATTAAGGTTAGATAACATGGTTATTATTCCATTGACTGACTGCAAAGATAATGTCATGCGTATGGAAACTATATTAAAATCTCCTTATCATGGACCAACGTTGACAGATTAAAGAAATTCAACGCTAAGACGGCAGGAATACGTGGATACATTTTCATAAATTTTCTTCTTTTCTCACCTAATTTTTGCCACCACCTCCCTCACTCCCATCCGCCCCCCCCCCCCCCCATATTTAAAAAGTGGATTTCTGTGACGCCACTGCCTCAAGTTCGGTGCTAAAATAGATATATCATTTGTTTGGGGTGAATTAAGACACAAGTACCGCCCTGATATAGATTATACATAAACAATATCCTACCACTGCAATCAGGAAAGGTAGACGACATAGTCCTGCTATCAGCACAGATCACGCACACACCAGACAGTCTGGCGCACATGTTGCACACGTGCGAGCAATCCTGACATATTCGTCTCCATTTGTTTTCGCGGCAATCTGGAAATAATAAAGTTAAGATTTCTTCTTCTTCTTCTTCTTCTTCTTCTTCTTCTTATTCTTCTTCTTCTTCTTCTTCTTCCATTGCTTTTTCTTCTTCTTCTTCTTCGTCTTCTTCTTTTTCTTCTCTTCTTCTTCTTCTTCTTATTATTATTATTATTATTTTTATCATTTTAATTATTATTATTATTCTTAAATTGACAAGAAACCAAGTATGCAGATATAAATAAAAGATCAACTACTTGAACAGGTACATAGTTTCTCCTATCTAGGTCATATAATAACGAAAGATGGCAGATGTGAAAAAAGAAATCAGAAAGAGAATAGGTATGGCCAAGATGGTATTCAGCAACATGCGACACAGACTGACATCCAAACAGATAAATCAGGATTTGAAAATAAGAATTCTCAGGTGTTATGTATACTCGTCACTACTTTATGGCTCAGAAACACGGACAATGAATAACAAGTTGGTAAAACGTATTGAAGTCTTCTAAATGTGGGTATACAGAAGTTTTGGTCGCATTTCTTGCAAAAAGAAGAAAACAAATTTGGAGGTATTGGAAAAGTTGGGGATGAAAAGAGAATTAATGACCGAAATCAGATTTAGACAGTTTCGTTATTTTGGTCATATAACAAGACATACCTCCTTGTTGAAGACCGTATAGGAGGGTAGGGTGGAAGGCAGTTGTTCAAGAGGAAGACAACGTTTTAAGTGGGGGAATAACATCAGGAGATGGACTGGAAAAAGTATATCAGATTGCACCATTACGGCGGAAGATTGAATACACTGGAGATCCATTGCAGCCGACCTTCGATGCGGAGATGGCTCTTGAACTGAATAGGATGCACTGATAGAGGCTGTGTACACGATGTAATCTCGCTGGGTTATGGGCAAGTTGGTTAAAATAGGAGAAATAGAAGTCAACGCCAGCGAACAACGGTCGTGTCAAGTTGAATGAAGATAATTCCCATAGCAGGCACTGCCGCCGGAGATGAAGTGTAAAAATCTTCATTGGACTAAGCCACATATTTGTGAGGTTGGGTGGCAAATGTCCCGTCCTCAAATCCTTTGACCTTCCTCAGCCGTCAGGCATGTACTCTTTTATGATTCTTTTGACTGCAGCTGCTATTACCGTGGGTTGAACCCTGTACCTTTGCCATGAAACGCGAGAGCTCTACCACAGCTGCTTACTAGGTTATATTAAAGTTTGTAAAAGGAAGGCTCAAACCAATATGGCAAATAAACTAATTTTAAAATGAGTTCAGGAGTCAGATGCATTCTGTAAATTAGGTGAAAAACGCAGTACAACCAGTAGCGAAGAGTGATGTTAATTTTAGGGTAAGCTGAGTCACGAACATATAAGGGCACACTTAGCGATGTCGAAAGCATGTTGAAAAGTACTTCCTGTTTGTGTTGAGTGAGATAGTTGAGACCCATGATGTCTGTCGACCTACTTCTGCACAGTTGTCTACGTTTTATTGTAAACCAATTATAAGCGTTTTTGTTTTGATTCTGGGAAAATATATTTCACCCTCTACTTTAACTCGTGATCAAATCGTAATCACAAAACTAAACAACATTGCACTGAAATAACATTTGAAAAAAAACTCTTTCAGGGCTTGGAATGTAACACTCTGAGTCAGGGAAGGCCAGCCTAATTGTTGGCTAGTTGACTGTGAGGAAAGAGTAGCTCCCTAATGACCGCTTCCTGGTTATTAATTGACCTGACTCCTACGCAGTGTTAGGCTATACGAAATCAGCCTACTTTTCCCATAATAAATGATACATTCACTTTGCTAACATTTCACTTCGCTTAAGGGGAAGAAGACTAGCATCTGGTCAGGAAAAACATACTGATCAGACATGGTAGTCAGGGTCAGGCAAAATATACTGATCAGACATGTTAGTCAGGGTCAGGCAAAATATGCTGATCAGACATGTTAGTCGGGGTCAGGCAAAATATACTGATTAGACATGGTAGTCAGTGTCAGGCAAAATATACTGATCAGACATGTTAGTCAGGGTCAGGCAAAACATACTGATCAAACATGTTAGTCAGGGTCTAGCAAAACATACTGATCAAACATGTTAGTCAGGGTCAGGCAAAATATACTGATCAGACATGTTAGTCAGGGTCAGGCAAAATATACTGATCAAACATGTTAGTCAGGGTCAGGCAAGAAATACTAATAAGACATGTTAGTCAGGGTCAGGCAAAATATACTGATCAGACATGTTAGTCAGGGTCATGCAAAATATACTGATTAGACATGTTAGTCAGGGTCAGGCAAAACATACTGATCAGACATGTTAGTCAGAGTCAGGCAAAATTTACTGATCCGACATGTTAGTCAGGGTCAGGAAAAATATACTGGTCAGACATGTTAGTCAGGATCAAGTAAAATATACTGATCCGACATTTTAGTCAGGGTCAGGCCAAATATACTGGCCAAGATCATCACCTTGACATTTTCGTAGCCCTCCCTGGAAACTGGCTGTTTTTATGACAGCCTGCTTAACGAGGCGAGGTGTCGACATGATCCCCGTAGTAGTGAGCGATACGCAGATGAAGCCAAGCATAGCACAATCGCCTGGAGGAACCCCGTCCGCTTTCATTAGCCCGCTCGGGATGTGAGGAAATCTATTGCAACCCGAGACGTAACGTCCTTTTCAGTGCGCACAAAATAGTAAACCTACGAAAACCTTCGAAACAACACTTCGCTTAAACGAAAAATGACATTACAAATGTGAATATCTAATTAATTTCATATCTGTTTTATGCAAATGGATGTCTTCTTTACTTCTTCAAAACTGTTTGGGATAGCTCAGCCTCTCCAGTCTGTTCTAACGCTTCGCTACATGCGAAAGACGCAGTACAACCAACACTGCATTAGGAACAAGATTGAAAATAATAGATCAGACTTACCAGATGGGCATGTCGCATTTCGGTCACAGCTTCCTAAAGTTATATTCTCGTTCATTAAAACAGCAGGCACGTCTCCACACATCTCTTGTCCGTCTCTGGTGTGAGGGTTCATACAGATCCTGAAATCAAAACAGCAGCCTCTTCAGCCAGTTTCACATTAAGGGCAGGTTGAACCCATGATTATGATAGCAATAAAAAATCATATTTTCAAATACAGTACCATTAAAAGAAGCAAGTTGTTATGTATCTTTTCACATACATATTTCATGAAAAAAGTAACTAGAAGTATTATAAAATTATTTTTTATTGTCATGACTACAGCACTTGTTTACCTCATTAAGTATGCACATTTTAAACAAACTCATAACTTTCTTTGCAATTGTCCGATTTACAAATTGTTTTCGGTATCTAGTCACTGTTCATATTTTTAACAACCTTAAATAAGAAACTAAAACAAGTTCTAACATCAAATTCCATTGGTCTATTTCAAATACCATTACTTAGAGACTAGTAGCTTTCGGCCAATCAGGTGACAGCTTACAGTCACAAGATGTCTGACCAATGTTTACTTCCTCCTGCCTCATGGCGTTTTAGTTCTCAAAGGTTTGTGGTTGATAGTCTGTGTTGTTGATCAGGTGTAATTCAGAATATAGCTTAATTCAACTACTTTGTGGGTATGGAAACACTGAAGAGGAAAAAGGGTAGGACCGACCGACCAGCAAAAAGGAAATTCTATGGTAATAGATTTACTAATGCACATCAACCAGAAGAGAGTGTCACGACTGTCACACCAGATTTCTCAAATGTACACACTGACGCCGAGTTTACTGAGATAACGAAAGCATCTTTCTCTTATCAGAAACTGAATAACAGTAAACAGAATGCCACAAGATCTGATGATTCTGATAATTCTATTCGTCCAGTTGGGTATCGTTTGTTTGATGTCAACCAAATTTTAAATTTCATGCAAACATTTTTCTGTCCATCCTGTTTCATGAAGAATGAAGATGGCACTGAATGCAACAATATTTTCGAAGTTTCAGAAAGTATCAACGGGTTGCACTCTGTTATTTCATTACAGTGCAGAAACTGTAAAGAAAGTTTATCTCTGAAAAGCAGTCTGGGAAACCTAAACCTTAGGTTTCACTATTCTATGAATTGCATTGACACCCACTATGAAGGTTCATGAAGATTTTTAGGACTGATGGACTTACCACCTCCAGTGAGTGAAAGAAGAAGCAATATTTTCAAAGCTCGCAAAACAATTGCCAAAAACAGCATGCAGCTTTCGGCTACAGAGATCAAGACATGTAA
This sequence comes from Ariolimax columbianus, assembly GCA_036924085.1. Classification (NCBI taxonomy): domain Eukaryota; kingdom Metazoa; phylum Mollusca; class Gastropoda; order Stylommatophora; family Arionidae; genus Ariolimax; species Ariolimax columbianus. The sequence goes on along the minus strand of JAVGWX010000025.1, from coordinate 19,533,046 downwards.
AGGAGAAGATGTTGCTGTTTCGTGTGATGGTACATGGCAGCGAAGAGGATTTGTTTTAAAAAATGGCATAACCACTGCACTGACTGTGTCATCACCAGCTAAAGTCATTGACATTGAGATAAAGTTTAACAAGTGTGCCAAAGCCAAGAACAGATTGTGTGTGGAATCAGAAGCATTTCGCGACTGGTTTGCCGGACACAAGAACAGAAATGAATGTGACCAAAATCATGAAGGAGCATTAGGGACAATGGAATCAGATGGAATTTTGGACATATTTAGATGATCACAAAATCAATATGGATTAAATTACACAGGATATTTGGGAGATGGAGATTGATATTTGGGAGATGGAGATTCAAAAAGTTATAAGACAGTATCTGAAGCTGAACCACCAATTTATACTGAAAAGTTCATTGAGAAATTTGAATGTTGCGGACATGTTCAGAAGCGGATGGGAAAACATCTAATGAACAAAGTGACAGAGATGAAACACCAGACATTCAAAGAAGGTGGGATACCATCTAATGAACAAAGTGACAGAGATGAAACACCAGACAGTCAAAGAAGGGGGGAAAATATATAAAGGAATTGGGGGGATATGAAAGTTGACTAAAGCAGCAATATAGACGATTTGGCCACTATGGGGCAGCCATTAGAAACAACGTTGGTGACCTCGTAAAAATGAAAAAGAGTTTATTGTGGCCTGTGCAGAGTCTGAAGACCACCACCTGCTCTCTTCTGTATCTCAGTCAGTCTATTGTGGCCTGTGCGGAATCTGAAGACCACGACCTGCTCTCTTATGTTCAACTGGTAATTAGCATCATTGTTGTGTGTAGCCAGTATGCTCTGTATCCCATTTGGTCATGTATCTGGCCCTAATAAACCTTTTGGGCTCTTCGTAGGTCACACCAGAATCTGGTTGTAGTAACCCTCCACCTTCTTTTGCCAGTCTGTCTGCCTCCTCGTTGCCTGGGATGTTACAGTGCGATGGGACTCACTGTACTGCGACTCTTCTGGATTTAGACAGCGGACATAGTTGGCAGACAGGGACGTCTCCACACATCTCGTGACCGTCTCTGGTTTGAGGTTTCATACAGATCTTGAAATCAAAGCACCAACTTCATCAGCCAGTTTCACATTCACTGACCATTTCTGATGAGCAGATACGCCAGCGAACAACAATAAGCAGATACGCCTGCGAAAGATTTCACGAACAATAAAAATGCGAGGAGTCAATGTTACTGAAAGTTCAAATCATAACATATGCCTCAGTCTCTGTACCCAATGCACGTAGCACCCTATGAGATATGTCCGACTCTGTCTCCTGTATTTCGACACTGTCTGCTTTGGATGTAAAGGCCGTTCCGCGAGTGACAGTCTCTGCCACAGATCGTGCAACCATGATGAGGAGGCTGGCTTGCCTGGCTGTTCCTTGGTCTCTTCAGTCTTTCTCTTTTCTCTGCAGCCAGAAGACCTCTACGAGCGTCAGCAGCCACTCTGCCCCCTCCAACTGACTGTCTCCAAACAGCTAGATATTGAGCAATTGTTTCCCAGCCCCCAGATCGTTGCATGGCCTAATGTCCCAAACGTCCTTGAACTGCAGTGTGGGACGACCGATTCTTCTAACTCAAATAGCCTGCTGTCCATAAAAAATATCCTTCGACAGCCTCTCATCTTCCATGCGGTAAACATGCCCCAACCATCTAAGACGTCTCTGTCCCTGGCTCAGCATGCTGTTAGTGTTTGCTCTCTGTAAATCCACATTATGTGGCACTCTCTCTTGCCACCCAATCCACAATTCACGCCGTACACACCTCACATGAAAGGTGTTAAGCCGCCATTCCTGTTTAGTTCTCCAAATCTTACTTCCACACATCAGAGTACCAAGAACGCAGGTCTCATAGATCCGTGCCATGTTGCAGTGAGACAACGCAGTGTTCTTTCGGACTCTCTTCGCTAGAAAAATGTTCAAATAAGGATTCTAAAACAGATAGATATGGGTTTTATATGGGTTTTATGTATGTAGACACGAATATGAACGAAGCCTATGTTACGACCAAACCAGCTTCATCAGGTATAGAAAATCACACAAATTCGAACTGTAAGCTGTCGTACGACTGTTTTCCGTTTGCTGAGGTAGTCAAGAGATGTTAGGATGAGAACTACAGGCCGTTTCGCCACTGATGTCGCCACGTCGTGTGCTGGCTATGTTTGTTTATTTCACCCCCAACAGAAAATCAACACGCAGATGAAGCCAAGCTTTACATAACCGCCTGGAGGACAACGGTCTACCTTCATCAGCACGCTCGGAATGTCATAATAGCTACTACAGACCGCCACTTAAGGTCCTTTTCAGTGCGCACAAAACTTGCTGGCAATGTTGTTGCTGCTGTTGTTGTTGCTGTTGTTGTTGCTGCTGTTGTTGTTGCTGCTGTTGCTGTTGTTGCTGCTGTTGGTGTTGTTATTGTTGTTGTTGCTATTGCTGCTGTTGTTGTTGTTGTTGAATGCCCACAATGAGTAGATTTACTCTTTTGGTCGCACTGAAAAGGACCTTAAGTGGCCGTATGTTGTAGATTTCCTCAGATTTCGAGCGCGCTGATGAAGGTGGACCGTTGTCCTCCAGGCGGTTGTGCAAATGCTTGGCTTCATCAGCGTATTTCTCAATACTACTGGTATCACGTCGATCCCCCACCTCGTTGGCCAGGCTGCTATGGAAAAAGCTTGTTTCCAGGGTGGACTACGGGGAAGTCTAGGTGAGTAATTTGGCCAGTATGTTTTGCCTGGCCCTGACTAACATCTCTGATCGGTATGTTTTGTATGACCCTGACTAACATAGCCTGACCTGTATGTCTTTCCTGACCCTGACTAACATAGACGGATCAGTATATTTTGCCTGACCCTGACTAACATAGCCCGATCAGTATATTTTGCCTGACCCTGACTAACATAGCCGGATCAATATATTTTGCCTGACCCTGACTAACATTGCCGGATCAGTATATTTTGCCTGACCCTGACTAACATAGCCCGATCAGTATATTTTGCCTGACCCTGACTAACATAGCCGGATCAATATATTTTGCCTGACCCTGACTAATATAGCCGGATCATTATATTCTGCCTGACCCTGACTAACATAGCCCGATCAGTATATTCTGCCTGACCCTGACTAACATAGCCCGATCAGTATATTTGCCTGACCCCGACTAACATAGCCCGATCAGTATATTTGCCTGACCCTGACTAACATAGCCCGATCAGTATATTTGCGTGACCCTGACTAACATAGCCCGATCAGTTTATTTTGCTTGACCCTGACTAACATGTCCGATCAGTATATTTTGCTTGACCCTGACTAACATAGCCGGATCAGTATATTTTGCCTGACCTGGTGTTAGTCTTCCGCCTCATTGTGGGCATTGAACAACAACAGCATCAGGGAATCGAACCGCTGCCTTCCTGGAGTACAGGTAACAAGTGTTACGATTAACACTTGGGTGACTGACGTAGCGCAATAGTTTGTGTACTGACTTCATTACCGAGCGATCAGGGTTCGGTCATCAGTTGATGTGGGATTTTTGTGATCGCGATACGGATCCTGCGGTCGTTCCAGCATCAAAATGGTGGTACAAGAATAATCTGGGAGAGTAATAATGACCGACAGAATGCTGACCACATGACCTCTAGTGTGCGTTGGTCAAGACATATATAGGCATCATCATCTTCTTCTTCTGCGTTGATTTCTTGTTATCGCCAAGTGGGAGGCTTGTGCTGTCGTCTCCACCTTGATTCGAAACGGCGACCTCCGGCTCCCAATACGAAACCCTTACCGCGAGACCACTGCGTTGTCAAATAGATATTAACACCAGGGAAAACCTAGTTCAAAATCGTTCAACCCGCGAGAGTGTGGTCACAAACGGCGTTTTAGCCAGCTAGCGCCTCCGTTGTTCACCCAACCCAGGATAGACGCTGATCTGTCTAGAGCAGAACGAACACCAGAGGCAGCTGTGGACCCTGATTGTCAGACGTGTTATAGATCATTCAACGCTGGCATCAGCCTGATTAGTGACGACCGCACTCACATACTCAAGGATGCAGTATGACATGGGATGGATGGTGGTGGTCCTTATTGACGACTATCGACAAATTATTATCATTATTATCATTATAAACTTAAGAAGGTAAACTTAGGCGCTCCTGGATATAATACAATGATAAGCATCTCAGCAATCACGCCACTATGAGGATTATAACGACTATCCCCATCACTTCGGCCAGGCTGCTGTAATACAGCCCGCTTTATGAGCACGGTTAGTTTGAGGTCTTGGTCCATATTTGAAGTCTGACCCTGTCGGGAGTGACGTTACACCTTTGAGACAATCGTGGATGACAAGGATTTTAAAGTTCCGTTAGGGGAAGGAAGACTAACGTCTGGTCAGGCAAAATATACCAGACAAGACCCTGACCTTGGCTTCCTCGTAGCCCTTCCTGTAAGCTGGTTATTTTCATGGCAGCCTGACTAACAAGATGAGGGATCGACGTGAGCCCTGTAGCAGTGAGCGACACACAGATGAAGCCAAGCATAGCGCAACCGCCTGGAGGAAACAGGCCTACCTTCATCAGCACGCTCGGGATGTTAGGAAAGCTACGACATCCCGCCACATTCTTTTCACGGCGTACAAAAAACGTCATCCTACTCATTGTGGGCATTCAACACCAAAAACAACAACAACAACAAAAAGTCACGTAAATTGCTTACCTTGACCTCTGGACAACACACCTGGCCATGTTGCAGCCCCATGTTGACCATTCTCCCCACTTGTCTCCAAGCAATGCTGCGATATAACAAGGACATCGAACGATTATGTGAATAAAGCCAGAATACTCTTTGGAAGTCTTCACACTCTAGGACAAACTTCACACTACGAACATGCAAAAGTTATTGGATACGGTCTGTGTTTCTCTATTGATGAGGAGTGTTAGAGATAACAAAAAAAAAGAAACGTCCAATTTATCATCTCTCCACACAACCTGTCTAAGGATTCATATCTTCTTCTTCTTTTGTTTGCTTGAAAATATTGTATGTATCTGCAATCCTGTCTCTTGTATAAACTGCACTGTCTTTTGTAGTTCACATACAAGTCCATAAAGTGTCTCTTCCAGTGTTGTTTCTGTGGGCCACTGAGATTGTCTCTTCCAGTGTTGTTTCTGTGGGCCACTGAGATTGTCTCTTCCAGTGTTGTTTCTGTGGGCCACTGAGATTGTCTCTTCCAGTGTTGTTTCTGTGGGCCACTGAGATTGTCTCTTCCAGTGTTGTTTCTGTGGGCCACTGAGATTGTCTCTTCCAGTGTTGTTTCTGTGGGCCACTGAGATTGTCTCTTCCAGTGTTGTTTCTGTGGGCCACTGAGATTGTCTCTTCCAGTGTTGTTTCTGTGGGCCACTGAGATTGTCTCTTCCAGTGTTGTTTCTGTGGGCCACTGAGATTGTCTCTGTATATTATATTCGGGGCAGTTCTATAGTATGTGCTCTGCTGTCTTGGGTGCCTGTTCGCATGTACACATGGCTGAGTTGCTAATCTGCAGTGGTGTGTACATGTGGTGTCGGAGTCGGCTGTGTCCTGTTCTAAGGCGCAGCACAACAGTTTGTTCGTGTCTGTTCGTCTTAGGGTATTCGTCTTGTGTTGGTGGCTTTCTGATTGATTTGATAATCATTATCTTCTGTTGGTGGCTTTCTGAATGATTTGATAATCATTATCTTCTATTGATGGCTTTCTGATTGATTTGATCATCCTTATCTTCTGTTGGTGGCTTTCTCATTGATTTGATCATGCGTATCTTCTATATGTGGCTTTCTAATTGATCTGATCATCCGTATCTTCTGTTGGTGGCTTTCTCATTGATTTGATCATCCTTATCTTTTGTTGGTGGCTTTCTCATTGATTTGATCATCCTTATCTTTTGTTGGTGGCTTTCTTATTGATTTGATCATCCTTATCTTGTTGGTGGCTTTCTCATTGATTTGATCAACATTATCTTGTTGGTGGCTTTCTCATTGATTTGATCATCCTTGTCTTATGTTGGTATATAACTAGCACACCTGGTTGCTCGTATGCAGCAAACTCCTTTGCCGGTCGGTCTGCTCTCTCGTTTCCTGGTACTCCACAATGAGAAGGTATCCACTGCATGTCAATCTGGCGCTGATTGCTCAGCACAGACAGTAGAGCCTGTAGATCTGGCAAGGATTCATATAATTTTACGACTGAACGACATGCCCAGCCGATAACTACGAGATTAAGTCAGTAAATAACTCACACACTGATATGGGATATCTCAAAATATGTAGTTGGTAGTTTCATAAGGTGTTATTATGCGGAGGCAACATCCAGCCTTGTGATTACTGTAGATAGCAGCCGCTAGGTATCGTATGCACGTGCGCAGCTCAGATACAAAGAAAATGGCGCCCGTGCTCACAACGTGTGCAATCAAAGCACTGCATGCTGGTGTGTGGTGTTTTTGTGTGTGATGTTTTTGGTGTGGGTGTTTTTTGAATGGGTGTTATTGGGTGTTATGTTTTTTGTGTGGTGGGTGTTTTTGGTGTGTGTGTTTTTTTTGTATGGGTGTTTTTGTGTGGGTGTTTTTTGTGGGGTGTTTTTTCTGTAATGTTTTCTGTGGGGTGTTTTATTGTGTATGTGGGGGGAAATGAATTTCTGCAAAGGTTATTAATAAGGAATGGTTACGCTGAAAAGTGTTTGTCGCGTAAACTGAGTCGATACATTTTCTCAAAGACGATCACAAATTGCTGATGAACACCGACCTGGTCGTCCTGTTCAGAATGCAACAGAAGAATCTGTGGGGGGAGATGATTGGAGCTGACAAGTGCGAGTAACGATACATAGTGTAGTAGCGGAAATATATTTCTCGTTGCTTAGCCTACTTTGTATATGTGTATGTATGTGTGTGTATGTGTATATGTGTGTTTGTGTGAATGTATGTGTGTGTATGTGTATATGTATATATGTGTAGGTCTGTGTATGTCGTTTCTTCTTCTTCTAAGTATTCGGTTTCGTGTGCTCGTTCTGTGCGACCAGATAGGCCGGCTCCAGATCAATCAATAAATCATCAGTCAATCAATCAAAGCCCGTCGCTCCTCTCGGAGCATAGTCCATCGACAACATCCCCGCCAGCGTGCACGGTCCTAGGCTGCTCTCCCATAGTCCATCGACAACATCCCCGCCAGCGTGCACGGTCCTGGGCTGCTCTCCCATAGTCCATCGACAACATCCCCGCCAGCGTGCACGGTCCTGGGCTGCTCTCCCATAGTCCATCGACAACATCCCCGCCAGCGTGCACGGTCCTGGGCTGCTCTCCCATAGTCCATCGACAGCATCCCCGCCAGCGTGCACGGTCCTGGGCTGCTCTCCCATAGTCCATCGACAGCATCCCCGCCAGCGTGCACGGTCCTGGGCTGTCGTTATTTCATTTGAGCTCCTTCTCACATTCTCCTCTCCACCAATTTTCGGGTCTTCCTCTCTCTATTTTCCTCTGAGGATTCCATGTAAGAGCATGTCTGGCTATGTTGGACTGTGCCTTCCGCAGCGTCTGTTCCATCCAGCCCCATTTTCTTCCCTTAATTTGTTGTTCCAGTGGATGTTGTTGGCTCCTTTCTCACAAATCTTCATTCCTCATCATGTCCTGCCACTTTATGCCCATTACACTTCGTAGGCATCTGTTAACGAAGCACTGAAGTCTTTGTTGTATGACCTTGGTCGTTCTCCATGTTTCTGCTCCGTACAGCAGCACTGGCTTGACACTGGCGTTGAATATTCTAATTTGAGTGGGGACTTGATATCTTTGGATCTCCATCCTGCCTTTCCTGATTCTGATCCTTATACCTGTACCTCGTGATGTGTCTATTGTGCTGCCTAACTAGGTCAAGCTATTCACTTCCTCCACCTGCTCCCCCTCCAGCATGATTGGTTCTTAACTGTTAGTGTTGAGTTTAAGGAGCTTGGTTTTCTTCATGTTGATATTCAATCCCAGTTTGGCCGATTGTTCTTTCAACATATCAAGTTTCTCTTGACTATAACTGTGTGACAAATGTACCAGATCATCTGCGTAGTTCAGGTTCTCCAATTGTGACAAAAGTACCAGATCATCTGCGTAGTTCAGGTTCTCCAATTGTGACAAAAGTACCAGATCATCTGCGTAGTTCAGGTTCTCCAATTGTGACAAAAGTACCAGATCATCTGCGTAGTTCAGGTTCTCCAATTGTGACAAAAGTACCAGATCATCTGCGTAGTTCAGGTTTTCCAATTGTGACAAAAGTGTCCGCTAAATACCAGTTGTTTTTACATTACCTTCGATTGAACCTACCTCCTACCTACCAGGCACGTCAGCAGATTGCTGAAAGGCATTCTAATTTGGAGGTTAGCTGCGAATAAATAAGCAGCCGTGGACAAAAAAGGGTCGGCAGGCATGGAGGCTGTAAGGAGACAGCCCCTCCACCATGCAAAGACACAACAGGCTAATCACCTGTTTGTCTTAAAAAACGATTACAAGTCAAACAACCTCTACACCTCGCGGTAGAAAAGGGGCTACTAAGTAAGTAGTACCTTCGATTGATGTCTTCATTACCCAATGTATCATCATCATGTAGCATGTCCTTTATAGATCGTTGCTTCCATCACAGTCTGTCTGAAAAAAAACTCGTTCCATTGCCAAAACTCCAGCCTCCACTACAGTTATACCCAAGCATTTCTTGATATCTTGGTGCCATCGTCTTCTTGGTCTACCTCTTTATTTTTCCTGGCACCATACCTTCCATCAGTATTCTCTCGAGACTGTTGTGTCTCTTGAAGTTATCCAATCCACAGCCAACAAGAACAGGAAAGGTCAGAGCAGGCATCTCTATCTCACCCCTGTTTACACCCCGAAGCTGTCAGTCAGTTCTCCTTCATGTACCACTCTGCTAACTGTGTCTTTGTACATATTCTGGATGAGGTTTGTGTTTCTGGTATCCCATAGTGTCTCAACAGTTGCCATAAAGTACTTCGATCCACACTATCAAACACCTTTTCATAGTCTATACAATTTGCGTAAAGGGATAATTTTATTCAATGCTTTGTTCGACTATGATGCGTAGTGCAGCTATATGATCTGTGCATGATCTTCCCTGGCGAAATCCTGCCTGTTCCTCTCTGAGCTTTCCGGCTCCAGATTTGGGCACGTCATTCCTAAGTCCCAAATAGTTCCCCAAAGTTTGTCTCGCTTGCTCTTTGGTTCAGGTCTTCTCTCGATAGTTTTGACGCAGTGGACGTGTTTGCAAGATGTGTTCTGTTGTCTTGCAGGTCCCCCTTGAGTCTGTGCTGCTTTCATTTTATGCATGTGTGCATTTAGTCTGCAATGACCTGTTCTAAGGCGGAAGATTGTGGTATACTGTTTTCTGTTGCGTCCTTTGATGGCGTTTTGTGTGTGTCTTGTTTGTGTTTATTGTGTATGTGTGCATTCTCGCGTTTTCGTGTGTGTGTATATGAGAGAGAGAGAGAGAGAGAGGGAGATAGAGAGAGAGAGTACACTTACATGATGCTGATCGGTTAAGGACAAAGAGAATCACTAACAACAGAGCTCGCATTTTTCAGGAATTTTGTTTTGCTTATTTCATAATTTCTTGAAAATTCAGTTTCCTTGCTTTGACAGTTCACAGTAAGGCCTGGAGAAAGTCGTATTAGCAACAAAATTCATATTAATTGTTTGCTATCATATGGTCGCATCCATTTCTTTCATAAACATCTCAATATTATCTCGTCAGTTGCATAGTATGTTTGGTCTGATAAAAATAAATGATAAACATAAGAGAAAGTAAGTGATAGTCAAACTGTATAAATCATTAGTTAGACCTAGATTGGAGTACATTATACAAGTGTGGAGTCCTTATGGTAGAGGGGATATAAACATACTGGAACGGATTCAAAGTAGAGCGGCAAAGCTGATAGGGGGAAAGACTCAGAAAAACTGGCCTACAGTGTCTACAAGAGAGAAGTATCCGTGGTGACTTAATACAGGTTTATACGATAGTCAGAGGAACGGATAAATTAGACTATACCAAGTTTTTTTTCAAAATACAATCATCCACAAGAACAAGAGGGCATAGCTACAAATTAACTAAAGATAGGTCCAGATTAGATATTAGGAAATATTTTTAGAGAGTGGTGAATGCTTGGAATGCATTGCCACAGTGTGTAGTGGAGGCAGTGACAATTAATGCATTTAAGAATAAATTGGATGCGCATAGCTTTTAGAGCAAGGTAATGTAAATTAAACTGGTTGTATAAAAACTCTGCAAAGTCTTCTAAACCAATATAAAGACGTTAAGTTAAGTTGATTTTACCATTTGGTTGTATTGATGACGGCCATGTTGTCACATCGATTCTCAATTGGAATATGGGGAAAGTTACTACAACCCTTCACTAACCGTCCTTTTCAGGGCGCACAAAAGAGTAAACTTATTCATTACTAGTATTCTCCTTCTTCTTCTTCTTCTTCTTCTTCTTTGGCGCCCGTCCTTGGAAGAACGATTGTGACGGTGTGTTGTGATTGACATCGAAAAGCCTTTCGGTCCGGCACATCCGATTTCAGCTGGCTTTTTTATGTGTGCTAAATAAAGTGAACGCTTGTTCTATAGTAGTTACACTACTATCGGGTGGTGAAGTAGTTAGAGGGCTCAATATACTAAGCGAAGGTTTATTCTATAGCAGTTACACTACTGGTGGGGAATGAAGTTGTTAGAGACTTCAGTATACTAAGTCAAGGTTTGTCCCATAGTAGTTACACTACTGGTGGGGAATGAAGTTGTTAGAGACTTCAGTATACTAAGTCAAGGTTTGTCCCATAGTAGTTACACTACTGGTGTGGAATGAAGTTGTTAGGGACTTCAGTATAATAAGTCAAGGTTTGTCCCATAGTAGTTACACTACTGGTGGGGAATGAAGTTGTTAGAGACTTCAGTATACTAAGTCAAGGTTTGTCCCATAGTAGTTACACTACTGGTGGGGAATGAAGTTGATAGAGACTTCAGTATACTAAGTCAAGGTTTGGCCTATAGTAGTTACACTACTGTCGGAGGGTGAAGTTGTTAGAGATTAAACCATAGCTTGTATAAGCAACGGTTGACAGTTCGTTTCCTCGCTGCTTTTTACTTTCATAGTAGTATACCAGGTACCCGTTTACATCTTCCCCGACTAATGCATGAAGTTCGTGGGAACCACGTTCCTTAGCCAGGAAAAGCGACTGCTCTACCACTATGCCAATCGGACGCGTGGGTGAAAGCTGTTGAGTCTATGCTCTTGTTTAGCATAGATTGTCCACGTTTCGCTACCATATAGAAGTGTACTGACAACACAGGCACTGTAGACCTTGGCCTGGCCTTGGCTGGAAGATTGGGGTTTTTCTAGATTGGATATTAACAACGATACTAAAACATTAAACTCCCTTTTGCAGATCAACAATGCTTACTATAGAAGACGATCTGCAGCAACAGCTGACTGCGCTCAACTCTGTGTGTGAAGGATACAGTATGAGAATTAACACATCCAAAACAAGAACATCGCAGATAAGCAGATCGCCTGAAAACATGAACATTACGGTAAACGGGACCAAGATCAAACAAGTGCAGCAGTTCAAGTACTTGGCCAGTGTTTTCACACAGGAAGGAGGTTTAGATAGAGAGACTGAGATCAGGTACTTGGCCAGTGTTTTCACACAGGATGGAGGTTTAGATAGAGAGACTGAGATCAGGTACTTGGCCAGTGTTTTCACACAGGATGGAGGTTTAGATAGAGAGACTGAGATCAGGTACTTGGCCAGTGTTTTCACACAGGATAGAGGTTTAGATAGAGAGACTGAGATCAGGTACTTGGCCAGTGTTTTCACACAGGATGGAGGTTTAGATAGAGAGACTGAGATCAGGTACTTGGCCAGTGTTTTCACACAGGATGGAGGTTTAGATAGAGAGACTGAGATCAGGTACTTGGCCAGTGTTTTCACACAGGATGGAGGTTTAGATAGAGAGACTGAGATCAGGTACTTGGCCAGTGTTTTCACACAGGATAGAGGTTTAGATAGAGAGACTGAGAACAGGTACTTGGCCAGTGTTTTCACACAGGATGGAGGTTTAGATAGAGAGACTGAGATCAGGTACTTGGCCAGTGTTTTCACACAGGATGGAGGTTTAGATAGAGAGACTGAGATCAGGTACTTGGCCAGTGTTTTCACACAGGATGGAGGTTTAGATAGAGAGACTGAGATCAGGTACTTGGCCAGTGTTTTCACACAGGATAGAGGTTTAGATAGAGAGACTGAGATCAGGTACTTGGCCAGTGTTTTCACACAGGATGGAGGTTTAGATAGAGAGACTGAGATCAGGTACTTGGCCAGTGTTTTCACACAGGATGGAGGTTTAGATAGAGAGACTGAGATCAGGTACTTGGCCAATGTTTTCACACAGGATAGAGGTTTAGATAGAGAGACTGAGATCAGGTACTTGGCCAGTGTTTTCACACAGGATGGAGGTTTAGATAGAGAGACTGAGATCAGGTACTTGGCCAGTGTTTTCACACAGGATGGAGGTTTAGATAGAGAGACTGAGATCAGGTACTTGGCCAGTGTTTTCACACAGGATGGAGGTTTAGATAGAGAGACTGAGATCAGGTACTTGGCCAGTGTTTTCACACAGGATGGAGGTTTAGATAGAGAGACTGAGATCAGGTACTTGGCCAGTGTTTTCACACAGGATAGAGGTTTAGATAGAGAGACTGAGATCAGGTACTTGGCCAGTGTTTTCACACAGGATGGAGGTTTAGATAGAGAGACTGAGATCAGGTACTTGGCCAGTGTTTTCACACAGGATGGAGGTTTAGATAGAGAGACTGAGATCAGGTACTTGGCCAGTGTTTTCACACAGGATGGAGGTTTAGATAGAGAGACTGAGATCAGGTACTTGGCCAGTGTTTTCACACAGGATAGAGGTTTAGATAGAGAGACTGAGATCAGGTACTTGGCCAGTGTTTTCACACAGGATGGAGGTTTAGATAGAGAGACTGAGATCAGGTACTTGGCCAGTGTTTTCACACAGGATGGAGGTTTAGATAGAGAGACTGAGATCAGGTACTTGGCCAGTGTTTTCACACAGGATGGAGGTTTAGATAGAGAGACTGAGATCAGGTACTTGGCCAGTGTTTTCACACAGGATGGAGGTTTAGATAGAGAGACTGAGATCAGGTACTTGGCCAGTGTTTTCACACAGGATAGAGGTTTAGATAGAGAGACTGAGATCAGGTACTTGGCCAGTGTTTTCACACAGGATGGAGGTTTAGATAGAGAGACTGAGATCAGGTACTTGGCCAGTGTTTTCACACAGGATGGAGGTTTAGATAGAGAGACTGAGATCAGGTACTTGGCCAGTGTTTTTACACAGGATAGAGGTTTAGATAGAGAGACTGAGATCAGGTACTTGGCCAGTGTTTTCACACAGGATGGAGGTTTAGATAGAGAGACTGAGATCAGGTACTTGGCCAGTGTTTTCACACAGGATGGAGGTTTAGATAGAGAGACTGAGATCAGGTACTTGGCCAGTGTTTTCACACAGGATGGAGGTTTAGATAGAGAGACTGAGATCAGGTACTTGGCCAGTGTTTTCACACAGGATGGAGGTTTAGATAGAGAGACTGAGATCAGGTACTTGGCCAATGTTTTCACACAGGATAGAGGTTTAGATAGAGAGACTGAGATCAGGTACTTGGCCAGTGTTTTCACACAGGATGGAGGTTTAGATAGAGAGACTGAGATCAGGTACTTGGCCAGTGTTTTCACACAGGATAGAGGTTTAGATAGAGAGACTGAGATCAGGTACTTGGCCAGTGTTTTCACACAGGATGGAGGTTTAGATAGAGAGACTGAGATCAGGTACTTGGCCAGTGTTTTCACACAGGATGGAGGTTTAGATAGAGAGACTGAGATCAGGTACTTGGCCAGTGTTTTCACACAGGATAGAGGTTTAGATAGAGAGACTGAGATCAGGTACTTGGCCAGTGTTTTCACACAGGATGGAGGTTTAGATAGAGAGACTGAGATCAGGTACTTGGCCAGTGTTTTCACACAGGATGGAGGTTTAGATAGAGAGACTGAGATCAGGTACTTGGCCAATGTTTTCACACAGGATAGAGGTTTAGATAGAGAGACTGAGATCAGGTACTTGGCCAATGTTTTCACACAGGATAGAGGTTTAGATAGAGAGACTGAGATCAGGTACTTGGCCAGTGTTTTCACACAGGATGGAGGTTTAGATAGAGAGACTGAGATCAGGTACTTGGCCAGTGTTTTCACACAGGATGGAGGTTTAGATAGAGAGACTGAGATCAGGTACTTGGCCAGTGTTTTCACACAGGATGGAGGTTTAGATAGAGAGACTGAGATCAGGTACTTGGCCAGTGTTTTCACACAGGATGGAGGTTTAGATAGAGAGACTGAGATCAGGTACTTGGCCAGTGTTTTCACACAGGATGGAGGTTTAGATAGAGAGACTGAGATCAGGTACTTGGCCAGTGTTTTCACACAGGATGGAGGTTTAGATAGAGAGACTGAGATCAGGGGCCAAAAAGCAAATGCGAATGCATACCAGCTGTCACCATTATTGAAACACCCTAAAATAAACATGTCCACAAAAAGGCTGCTGAACAACAGATACATACATGCCAACGCTCTGTTGCCAGTTCCAAACATGGACATTAACCCAATCTCTGGGGAACTGAGATGCTAGTTTAGTCAGGCACAATATACTGACGAAGACCACAATTCCTTTCATGATGTTGAAGCTGTCCTCCAAAGCAGGTTGTTTTCAAGGCAGCCTGGATGACGAGATGTGGATCGATGTGATCCCCGTAGTAGTGAGCGCCACGCAGATGAAGCCAAGCATACCATAGTCGCTTGAAGGACCGCGGTCCACCTTCATCAGCATGCTCGGGATGTAAAGAAAGCTACTACAACCCGCCACTTAACGTCCTTTCCAAAAGACACAAAAGAGAAAACGTACTCATTGTAGGCATTAAACAACAACAACAGCATCTCTAGAGAGAAAGATGACGACACATCAGATGAGATGCCTCCGGGAAACTATCAACATAACTAGGAGAGACTGACACAATGAAGATGTGCGACACATCGATGGATCGGGGCCCTTCACTGATGTGGAGAGAATCAAGGTATTTGTCCATCTTCTTCTTCTTCTTCGTTCGTTCTCAATCTCCCACTACCAAAGGGCTTAAGCAGCAGAATGAAGTTTAGAGAACGGAATGCGTTGTGTTGTAGTTTACAGCTTGGCTGTGATATTTGCACCTTTCGGTCCAACACATTTTTTTAGTACCGGGTTAGCATTCCATCTTCGATCCCTTCTCCTTAGCCAGTCTGTCCTGCTGCAGCCTGTTGTCCAGGATTACCGCGTGGAGGTGTAGAAGGGTCTTGGCAGCTTTGGTTCGCTGGCCCTGACGCTAGCAATCAGCTATGGGTCGCTAACCACTGCAGCTCATGTGCTGCTCAGCATCTTGATCCCGTTTGTCCATCTAATAACCAACTACCCCTGTGCCTCTTTAATTCACGACGACCGGGATGTTGCAACCGTGGCAGACTGTGAGGGAGATGGAAAGGGATATTCGAAATCGTCATGGGATCACGACTACTTCAGCCACGCGTCTGGCCCTGGATAGAAAACTACGGCTCCCCACGACGCCTCACGGTACAGGTGGCTAAGTCAAGAGACAATACAAGAAAGTTGTATCGACATGTTGTTTACTTGGAACACCGGCTGAGTGGAGTGGAGAGTAGGGGATCTGCTGAATGGGCCACAGTTGTTCTCACATGTCCAGACAGGCTCTAGATGGATCACGTCAGAAATCAACCAAAAGCTAAGAAGCATACAGTTTAGACTGTACGCTCCATGACCACAGGTATTACATAAATCCTCCAGGCGATAAACGATTGATCGCAAGACCTCAATCATAAAAGAGGTGGTCTAAAGGCTTCAGGTCGACATCGTCACCCTCCCAGAAACGCAACTGGCCGAAACATGGACATCGGCTATTGGATCTGTGCGCCTATAATGTCCTGTACTTCACAAACACCTTCCAAACGCAGCCCCAGCACAAAGTATCATGGACAGTACTAACTGACTGTTGGTAGTCATGATAGTGGAGGCAGGGACAATTAATGCATTTAAGAATAAATTGGATGCGCATAGCTTTTAGAGCAAGGTGATGTAAATTACATTGGTTGTATTCAGACTCTGCAGGGTCTTCTAAACCAGTATAAGTTAAGTGCTGGCCTGGAAACACGGGAAGCCAAGCTGCGTCAGGATTCTTCTTCTTCTTCTTCGTACGCTGTCAGACGCCAACTTGAATTTGTTCGAAGAAAGCAGCGGTCATCCTGAGGCTGTCGACACTGCCATAGAGCTTGTCTAGTGTTGCCACTGTTGATGGCCACATGTGCTTTCTCTGGTCCTCGTATGTCGGGCAACTTTGCAGCAGATGTTCAGCGGTCATTTTCCTTGTACCACAGGGGCATTCGTCAGTAGCACCTATCTTCAGTTTATTGAATAGATGGTACCTCAGTTGTAGCCTGTGCGGAGTCTGAAGACCACTACCTGCTCTCTTCTGTTCAACTGGTAATAAGCATCATTTTGTGTGTAGCCAGTGTGTTCTGTTCCCCATTTGGCCATGTATCTGGCCCTAATAAACCTTTTGGACTCTTCGAAGGTCACACTAGAATCTGGTTGTGGTAATCTTCCATCTTCTTTTGCCAGTCTGTCTGCTTCCTTAAATGTCTTGAATATTACAATGGGATGGAACCCACTGTACCACTACTCTTTTGGGTGTGGACTGCTGGCATAGTTGACAGAGTACTGCTCTTAAGTCATTTAGTTCTGTACTTTTCAGGCTTTTTGGTGCTGTAACCACGGACAGGACAATATCCAAATGTGCACAGTGAAAGCAAGGACAACAATTAACTACGACATCCCTCTCTAGCGTTGTCCATTGTCTTTCGAGACTGATAGGGGTCACTGTGGGAGACGGGAGGCACTCGCCTCCCAATACAAGAAGACAGGACAAGACAAGACTAAAACAAACCGATGCCTTTCCGAGGTTGTGAACCCATGTCCTCGTGGTCAGAAGACTGACACCTAAACGGCTCGGCCACTTGCTGCCCTGCATGTATGCAACAAAACGTCATCCAATTGTTTTTTGAGTTAGATTTGGGAAGTGGATCCGTTCATGGATGGTGTTCGCGTGTGGACTTGAGTGCAGGTACTCCATCTCCATAGACGGTGTGCATACCGATCCTTGTACTAAGTGGGAGTCCATCGTCTCCCATACATATTTAACATGTATGCAGAGTGTGTAATGAGGAACGTTATGGAGGATGAGGATATTGAAAGTGACGTGCCCTTTACAGCCGGAGGAATGACTGGTGTAGGCCACTGTTCTCCTGGTTGTATATATACTCTGTAGAGTTTTCTCATATCAGGTCAGGTCATCCCGTAACAGGTGAGGTCGTTGGGGCACACATGAAGACATCCTCACAACCCCACGCCACCCTTCTCTGTCAGCGATCGCTGCCTGTGCCTCTTCTGATCGGAGATTGGTCCATGCTTTTATGTTGTCCTCCGACCTCTTTTTGGGACGGCCCCTTCGTCGTCTGTCTTGCACCTTTCCGTGGAGAATCGTATTTGCAAGACCATTTGATCTCGATATGTGACCGTACCAGGCGAGTTTCCTTCTTTTGACAGCTGCCAAGACGTCTTCAAAATGCCCTATTGCTGTTGTAATTATATCTCGTATTTCCTCATCGATCTTTGTACGTGACGTTTAAAAGTCTTCGGAAACATCTCATCTCCAAGGCCTGTATCCTTCGCTGAAGGTCAGCTGTAACTGTCCATGTCTCACAAGTATAGAGAAATATTGACAGGACCAGTGTACGCATTTCTCTGATTTTCGTGCATAGTGCTAACCGTTTATCTTGCCAGATTTTGCAAGCGCCGCTATTCTGGACAACACCTCACATTTTGATCCTTCATTACTGATAATCGACCCTAGATGTTTAAAACGGTCAACCACTTCGAGTTCCTGACCATATGCTTTTATCCTAGAGTCTTCTAAGCCAGTATAAATACGTTAAGTCAAGTTAAGTTGAGACCTAGTCAACTATCGTGTCATCATCATCTTGTAGCATGTCCTTTGCAGAACTTCGCTCCCATCACAGCCCGCCTGAAAGAAACTCGATTTCTTGCCAAATCTCCAGTCATGCCCAAGCATTCCTTGACATATTGGGACCTTCTTGGCCTGCCTCTGTCTCTCTTACCCTACTTTTCATTACCGTTGTGCATTTTGATGTGGTCAATGTATTTCATTTTGATGTTCATGATGACATTTATGATTCAGTTCTCTTCAGTTCTCCTCTGTCGAATGTCTGCATTCTTCTTTTTTGGGAGCATGGTATTTCGAGAATCTTTCAATAACATTTCGATACGAATGACTCGAGCTTAGGTAACTGTCCATGTTTTGCAGCCTAATTTTGCCACGAGAAAAACACAGGTTCTCAAAATGTGTACTTTTGTTGGTTTGGTGGTATTCTGCCATAGTTTACTCAGGTTGTGTTTCAACCATCATCCTCATCATGTAGCATTTCCCCCACAGAACGTAGCTCCCATCACAGGGGTCTGAAAGAAACCGTCCCCCTGCCAAAATTCCCCTGTGTTGCTGTCAATATTACAAGCATTTTCTCTACATATTTTTTTATTTTACGTGTTTGCTTCACTAGTTTATACTGGCGGAGGCGCGCCTATTCCACCCCAGACAGTAGTCAATTGGGCGATATTAAGACGCATAAACCAGTGCTTGGATGTATGTACCTATGCTAGGTTTGTGCACTCTCAGAGGCCAGCCCAACCAAAGTGTAATGGAAGGGCCTCACCCTGACAGCGCGTGTTAGTGTGTGTATGAATGATTATAACCCGAATATGATCTGACCAGGGGAAGCTAACCTACGCAGAAGTTTCGAAATATAGGTATGAGTGATCATCGCCCCCCTGCTATTTAAACTGATGATTAAATTTGCTTAGCCTGGCTTTATTGTAACAATTAACTTAACTTAACGTCTTTATACTGGTTTAGAAGTCCCTGCAAAGTCTGTATACAACCAGTTTCATTTATATCACCTTGCTCTAAAAGCTATGAGCATCCAATTTATTCTTAAATGCATTAACTGTCCCTGCCTCCACTACCTCCCGTGGCAATGCATTCCGAGCATTCACCACTCTCTGAGTAAAAAAATATTTCCTAATATCTAATCTGGACCTCTCTTTAGTCAACTTGTAGCTATGACTTTTTATTCTATTGGGTGGCTGTATTTAAAAAAAAAACTTGTCTAATTTATCCATTCCTCTGATCATCTTATAAACCTGTATTAAGTCACCACGAATTCGTTTCTCTTCTAGACACTGTGGGCTGGTTTTTCTGAGTCTTTCCTCATACCTAATTCTGGAATCCCACTATCAGCTTTGTCACCCTTTTTTTTTATCCTTTCCTGCATGTTTATATCCCCTCTCTGATAAGGACTCCACACATGTACACAGTACTCCAATCTAGGTCTAACTAATGCTTTATTCAGTTTGACTATCACTTCCTTGCTCCTATCTTTAATATTTCTTTTTATCATACCTAACATTGCATTTGCCTTTTTCACTGCTACCTGAACTTGCTCACTGACCTTAACTGTATGATCTATTATAACCCCTAGGTCCCTTTCCTTATATATATCTTTCTAATATTTTTCTCTCTCATTCCAATTGAGAATCCCAGGAATGAAATGCATTTTTACATAGAAATGTTCCATTACTTTCGACCATCCCGCATTTTCAGTTCACCCTTCTCTGGTTTTCTTCTTCTTCTCATTCTTCTCATAACAAATCTTCGCAGTATTATCGTCATCTTCCAAATAAAGCCAACGGTCTTACTAGTAACAACCGAAATAGCACATCCTCCCTCTTTGCTCAGTGTCACATGCAAGATTACACATTTGGACCATTCATTGTTAAAAATATTTGTTTCCCGTACAATAACATGAACTTAATTTTGTTACACTTTTTTTAAATAAACACTACATTTTTAGTTTGTCTAAATTGTTTTAATTATTTAAGAAAGAAGTTGATTACACGGTTAAATTATTATAATTTGTTGTTAGAAATATATCAAAAAGCTACTCCCGGATGTGTGGTGCGTTTATGGCAGTCGTAAAAGTAAACTTCATTGATCGTTTTGTGGCTGTTCCTTGTTGAACCTCTTTGGACATATATTCTGAGTTCTCTTCTAACTAGAAAGTGTTGAAAGATGAATCGCTTATTCGGTCGTGGTAAACCACAGGCACCACCTCCAAATCTTACTGACTGTATCTCGAATGTAAGTACCAATTAGACAGTTATTAATCTGATTCAGTGATTATTTGAATATTTTATAAAATTAATATATTAATTATTAAATATTATATAATATAGTATTAATAGTATTATGTATATAGTATAGTGATTTAGATTCTTAAGTAACTTAGTAAGTCATTCTGATTCTCATTCAAAATTCACTAGTCTAGTAGTCAGAGTCTGTAGTCAGTCTCTCTCAACCCAGGAATGCGGATGATATATTGCTGTAGGTAGGCTAACAAAGAGAACAATAATTGAATGAGTTAATGATTAAAAAAAAAAAAAAGAATGCAACTCACTCAGGTATATAATATCAAGTATATGGATTGGACATTAACATTGAGATGTTGAAATTGATACTCATTGACATTTCATTATCAATGTTTTATGTACTTTATTGTACTAGTCCTAGTACAATTAATACTCAATAGGATAGATTCTCGAACTCAACTCATGGATCAGGGATACAAAATGTGAAATAGATACAATTATAGACGATCAAACTGAAAAGGGAAAGACTACACACAGCTACTTGCTTCTACAATCTGGGAAATATGATAATGGGAGATGTGAAATGAAAGCCAGGAAGAGAATAAGGACTGTCAAATGTGTTTAATAAGTCATGGTTTGTCCCATGATTGCCCATGGTAGTAGTTAAGTACTAAGTTACGTTCCATTACACTACTGTTTGGGAATGAAGTTGTTAGAGACTTCAGTATACTAAGTCAAAGTTTGTTCCATAGTAGTACACTACTGGATAGGCTTGAGCAGCTTACTATTCCGCTGCATTGGGACAAGTGCTGCGGAGGGTAGTTAATCGATGTGCGAGCCTATTTTAATGGACTAAAACACTAGAGCAAAGTAGACCCCTAGCCTGTTAGGTGACATCTATGCTGCTCTTAACAAACCACTTAACCATGGTCAGTGTTATGTCGTGTCACACAGTCAGTTCTTACAACATGCTGTCTGTGGGGCAGTAGTGCTAGTCTTGTCTTTGTCATACAAAAGACCCCTGCGAGAAGACAGAATTATAAACCTTTCTGGACCAGGGAGCTTCAAGAACTGCATGACAGCACTACCAAAGCAAGAATCACTATGGAGCAAGATCCATCAGACTTTAACATCACAGAACACAACAAACAGCAAGCTATATACAGGAAGGAAAAACTCATGTGTGTCAGAAAAGGTTGGCAGGACAAAACCTCATCCCTCAACATGGAGAAAGACGCCACAAAACTTTGGAGTCTGGTGAGGAGCCTAAGTGAGGAGAACACCATCAGACATGCAAAAACGGTACTTGAAGAGAGTGGCAAGACATAAACAGGAAAACAAGCAGCCAATCTCCTAGCCGCGGGTTTTGCAGAAGACACCAAAATAAACATGCCCAAAGTAAGAGTTAGAGAGGTTGAAAATGAACTAAAAAAGAGAAGGAAAAGGAAAGAAAACAATGAGGATGAAATAAACAAGCTTTTCAGCATCAAAGAATTGAATTGGGCAATAGGAAAACTTAAGATGAAAAAGGCACCTGGGCCCGACACAATAACAAATGAAATGATAACTCATCTGGGACCAATAGGCAGACAGCGATTCCTGGACCTGATAAACCAATTGTGGACTCCGGGATTGTTCCCAAAAGAATGGAAGGAGGCAGAAATAATCCCAATCCTCAAGAAGGGAAAACCAAAAGAAAACAAAACAAGCTACCGTCCAATCAGCCTCCTTAGCTGTCTGCGAAAGACAACGGAAAGGCTAGTGAACAATAGGAGGCTAACTTTCCTTGAGAAAAACAAAATCCTGGACGAGTGCCAGTCTGGCTATAGAAAATACAGGAGTACCGACGACCAGACCGCTTATCTGACCCAGGAAATCGAAGATGCCTTTCAGAGGAAATGTAAACTATTGGCCACCTTCTTTGACCTGACTAAAGCTTTTGATAAAGTCTGGAAGAAAGGACTAATGCTAAAATTAGCGGGCTGCGGAATAAGGGGGAAAATGCTTGACAGGATCAAAGACTAACTCCACTCATGATGTGCGAGAGTCAGGCTAGAAGAACACAGGAGCAAAATGGTCAAACTGCATGAGGAGGTTCCCCAGGGAGGATCACTATCCTCTACTTTTTTTTATCCTCTTCATTAATGATCTGCCAAAACAGTTCAGACCACACATCCACAAGGCACTCCATGCGGACGACCTGGCCATATGGACCCAGGCAGAAAACATTGGAACCGCAAAATCAAGAATGCAGGAAGCAATTAATGCAGCATAGAAATGGGCAGACTCATGGGGTGTCACAATAAACAAAAGGAAGACCCTCTCAACACGCTTCTCGCTCTCTACAAAGCCAGAGCAGGTCGACCTATATTTAGAAAATAGCCTACTTCCTAGAGAAAACAATCCTACATACCTAGGAATGAGATATGACAAAAAAGTTAACATGTGGCCCACACATAAAGGACACTCAAAAAAAGGCCACACTCAGACTAAGGCTGATGAAAAAACTAGCAGGGACAAATTGGGGCGCAGATGCAAACACAGTCAGACAGGTCTACACTGGATACGTGCGGCCAACACTGGAATATGGCATGGGTGCCTATGCAACAGCGGCAAAGACCAACCTACAGAAACTAGACAATGCACAGAATACCGGACTCAGAATTATTACCGGAGGTCTACGAAGCACCCCAATTAGAGAACTCGAAGCGGTAGCAGGCCTCCAGAGCCTCAGTGAGCGCAGAGAAAGAAAAATACTAAACCTGACAAAATACAAGCGTATGAATAAACATCCAATGCAGGGAAAAGTCAATGAATTAACAAAAAACCGCATAAAAAGAACAAGCTTCAATCATCTATCAAAAGCCCTTACAGCCAGGAACAGAGACATCATATAAAAATGTCCAACAACATGGAAAATGATATAAGTATATAAAAATACAGACCAACAGCCCAACTTCATGGTGGAAGCGAAAATACCAGGTATCGATAGAAAAGTAGAAGAATCAGACAATGCATTGAGAGAAAAAACCGTAAAGCATATTGGAGACGCCTATCCTCAAACCATGTGGACGCACGTCTACACAGATGGATCATCAGAGGAAGCATTGAGGAAAGGAGGGGCGGGATTCGTCATATTTCTACAGGATGGAACTGTTATAGAAAAAGCAAGTGGGGAGCCCTCGACAAATCTAAGAACAGAGCAACAGGCAATAATTGAAGCAGTCAAACTATTGGATGAAAATGGGCTAAAGAATAACAGAATAGTGTTTTTGTGCGATTGCATGGAAATTTTGCAGGCCACACAAAGAGAGCCACGAAATAGTATGGAAAGGGAACTGATATGCCAGCTAAATAAACTCTCAGACCACAATAAAATCACCCTCCAGTGGATTCCAGCTCACTGCGACATACCCGGGAATGAATGGGCGGACAGGCTATCCAGGGAGGGAAGACAGAGAGAACAATTCACCCACCCAGTGTCACTGCCAGGCAAACATTTAAAAAAAAATAAACAACAGTGGATAGAGAGAACAAACAGTAAATACCCACAGGACCAAATCAATAGACTGAATAGGAAACAGTATACCACAATTTTTCGACTCAGAACAGGTCATTGCAGACTAAATGCACACATACATAAAATGAAAGCAGCACAGACTGCACAATGCACATGTCAGAGAGGACCCCAGACTCCAGAACACATCCTGCAAACAATGCCACTGCACCAAGACTCCTGTGAGAAGACCTGGCCCGAGGAGAGAAACATACATGACAAACTGTGGGGAACCATTGAGGACCTACGACTGACGTGTCACTTCATGGATGCAGCCCATATGGTGGCATAAAACGAGCATACGAAACCAAACGCACAGAAGAAGAAGACCCCTGCAGACAACTTGGGACTGTATGAGGGTTATAAACTACTCTGGCATCCAATAGTGTCTTAACAGTTACCATAGAGTACTTCGATCCATACTATCAAATGCCTTTTCATAGTCAATAAAATTTACGTATAGGGAGAGGAATGGACAACATAAGAATTGGAAGAATAAGAGATGTGTAAGTAACCTAAGAATTTAGAAAGCAACAAGACGGTTTCAGAATGAACAGAGAATGCACAAACTAATTCTTCTCCTTCAGAAACATAATAGAGCAATGCTCAGAAAGACAAAGAGAACTGTACATACATTTTGAAAAAAAGCATTTGACAGTACACACTTTGAGAGCAGCAATGATGGCATCTAACAGGCAACGTGTCTAACTTTGATCTCGTGTTTTAGTCCATTATGGATGCCGCCAGTTCATGGATTTGACTGCGGTTCACACTAGTTGAACCTCTACACCTCATGGTAGAAGAGGAGCGACTAAGTAAGTTCACACTAGTTGATGACTTACACCTGCATCCACAGAAATGTGTTGTGGTTTTACATTTGGATTAATTAATTTGATCATTTTGTGGGATCAAGATGCTGAGCAGTGAATGAGCTGTAGAGGTCAGCAACCCATATCTGACTGCTAACATCAGAATCAGTTAACCAGAGCTGTCAAGACCCTTCTACATCTCCACATGGTAATTCTGGATAATAGGCCGCAAGAGAGCAGACTGGCTAATGACAATTCATCGAAAATGGAAAGCTATCCCGGTACTCAAAAATGGCTGCTGAATGTGTTGGACCAAAATATCGCAGTCAACCTGTAAACTACAACACAACGCATTCCGTTCTCTAGACAACTTCCTGCTACTTGCAAAACCCTTTTCAGGGCTTGGTAGAGGGAGTTTGAGAACGGGTGATGAAGAGGAATAATAATTCATTTTGTGGTGCTTCTACCTCCGATTATCCTGGCATAGTCATCGGTTGTTTGAAATAGTATTTTGTATTTCCACGGTCCAGGACACACAGCAGAACTTCATAAGGTTGGCGGCCTTCACCCTGTTTGCTGACAGCACCGATCTTGGTATGGGTAGGAATTTACACGTGGGCCAATAATGGGCAGATATCTCACTTGATTAAACCCTTCCTGTTTGGAAACATGCCCAAGACACATCACTCACACACTGAGTAATACCTTTAATCCTCGCGGCTCCCGACCCAAGGCAGTGAGGTACTTGGCTCCCGACCCAAGGAAGTGGGGTACTTGGCTTCTGCCCCAATCCCAAGACAGCAGGGTACTCTGCTCCCATCCCAAGGCAGCCAGGTACTCGACTCCCGTCACAAGGCAGCCGGGTACTCGGCTCCCATCCCAAGGTAGCAGGGTACTCGGCTTTCCTCAGGGAGTCCGCAGGGATTTGTTAACAAACATACCATGAAACCACACTTCCCTGGATATTGGAAATTCATGAGAAATGTAGCTTAGAGTGTCCATTTTGCTACAGCACGTGGCCGAGACTGGTCGATCGACGCAATGGGCCGCTGATGCCTAATTGAACTTTATTATTACTAGGTTAGTCTATGGATGATACTAAGTGGCAGGATATCAGTTCAGCTTAAAATAATATGTACCATTTTGTAATCTGCAGATTGATAGTCGAGGCGAGTCAATAGACAAAAAGATTGACCGTTTAGATGCAGAGCTGAAGAAATATAAAGATCAGATGAAGAAAATGAGAGAAGGACCAGCCAAGGTAAGTAATTAAAGAATATTCTTTTTCTCAATGACTCAGAATATTGATCAAGAAGAATGGACCGAAAAACCGGTTGGAAAGAACCAGCTACCTACATAACTCAAAAACCGGTTGGAAAGAACCAGCTACCTACATAACTCAAAAACATCTGCATCACCACAATGCAAATCTCCCAAAGAAATGTATAGAAATGGATTTGCTGGCTAACTATGAAGAGTCAAATTGTTTTTATGGAAACATCTCAATCACCATGGAAATACGAGGAATGGGAAAAAAAAATCCAATCAGGTGATGATTGAAGGAAAATACACCTAAGGGCTAGACTCGCATATACACCGATGGATCTGCAGAAGGCGCAGTTAAGGATGGTGGAGGAGGCATCTTTGTAAGATATAACAATTGGAAAATAACCCATATGGCATTCCTTACTGGAGAAAATGTCCTCCAATTATATGGCAGAATGTACGTCACTCCTACAGTCAGGTCTCTTCATCCCATAATCTTACTGGAGAAAATTTCCTCCAATTATATGGCAGAATGTACGTCGCTCCTACAGTCAGGTCTCTTCATCCCATAATCGTTGGGGCATATATGAAGAAACTCTCACAACCCCATTCCACACCTCTGTCAGCGGCCGCTGCATGTATCTACTCAGGTCGGAGATTGGTTCATTATTTTATTCCTTTAGGTTGTTCTCCCACCTCTCTTTGGGGCAAGCTGTTCGCTGTCTGCCTTGCATCTTTCCATGCAGGATCATATTTGCGAGACCGTTTGATCTCGACATGTGGCCGTACCAAATGAGTTTCTGTTTTTACCATTGCCAAGATGTCTTCAAAAGGACCTTTTGCTGTTGTAGTCCTGTAATGTTGTTGCACTCCTAAAGGCCCTAAGAATGTTCACCAAATCGGGTGAACACCTGCCAACTCAAATAGTGCTCTTTACAGATTGCAGTTTACTTCTCAAAGGCAAAGGCTGCTGTCTTTTGTAGACGATGATGACATAACTTATTTTTCTAGCGCTATTTTTAGAAAGGATTAACAGCGCTACTTTTTATCCTCACTCTCTTGTCTTGTGCCGCCCGACCCCAGTGGCAAGTCAAGGACAAGATGACTAGGGGCGACTACAGGATGCAGGGGACTCCCCATTAAGCACCTGTGAAAAAGATGGCAGAATCCGGAGTCAAACCCACACCACTTGATCACGAGGTCGAAGGCTTAACCACTTCGCCACGGAATCCCAGTTTACTTCTAGAAATGTTACAAAACACCAGACTGAACAGATGCTGCAGGAAATGAGATCAGAGCTCAACAAAATCCGAAGAACCTCAACAGTTGCTCTTAGGTGGCTACACTCCCATTGTGGGATCACAGGGAACGAGTGGGCATGGTCAGGGTGGATAATATTTATGTATGTTTTATTTTCTTTCAAACTTATCACCTAATTTTGTTTCAAACTTGTTGTCTAATTTTGTTTCAACCTTGTCATCTAATTTTGTTTCTAACTTGTCATCTAATTTTGTTTCAAACTTGTTGTCTAATTTTGTTTCAACCTTATCATCTAATTTTGTTTCTAACTTGTCATCTAATTTTGTTTTAAACTTGTTGTCTCATTTTGTTTCAAACTTGACATATAATTTTGTTTCATACTTATCACCTAATTTTGTTTCAAACTTGACATCAAATTTTGTTTCAAACTTGCCATCTAATTTTGTTTCAAACTGTTTTGTCTAATTTTGCTTCAAACTGTTTTGTCTAATTTTGCATCAAACTGTTTTTGTCTAATTTTGCTTCAAACTGTTTCGTCTAATTTTGCTTCAAACTAGTCTCGCCTAATTTTGTTTCAAACTTGTCTAATTTTGCTTAAAACTATTTCATCTAATTTTGTTTCAAATTTGTCTAATTTTGTTTCAAACTTGTCGTCTAATTTTGCTTCAAACTTGCCGTCTAATTTTACTTCAAACTGTTTCATCTAATTTTGCTTCAAACTGTCTCGTCTAATCATTGCCGCATTTGTTCCACAGAACCAAGTTAAACAGAAAGCAATGAGAGTTCTGAAGCAGAAACGCATGTAAGTTGTTAGGTTTATCTCTTATTTAATGTTAAGAATGGGTTATCTTATTTAATGTTAATGATGGTGTCTCTTTTTCAATGTTAAGGATGGTGTCTCTTATTCAATGTTAAGGATGGTGTCTCTTATTCGATGTTGACAATGGGTTCTCTAATTTAATGTTAAGGATGGTGTCTCTTATTCAATGTTAAAGATGGTGTCTCTTATTCAATGTTAAAGATGGTGTCTCTTTTTCAATGTTAAGGATGGTGTCTCTTTTTCAATGTTAAGGATGGTGTCTCTTATTCAATGTTAATTCGTGGTTTCTCGTATTCGATGTTGACAATGGGTTCTCTAATTTAATGTTAAGAACGGGTTTAAAGTGCCTAGCGGGTATTCTAATCCTGAAGTCGAAGATGCAGTACCGTGAACAAGCTGACAACAGCCAGCTATTAATAGCCGGCTGCTTGCATCAGGGTCACTGAAACGGATGACCAGGACCTTATTTCACCTCCAGGTGGCGGCCCTGAAAACAGGCTGCACTAGTGTGGTCTGGCTAAAAGAATAGGGCTTGCAGTGAAAAGGCAAACAGGTCCCAAAAAACAGCCAGGTGAAATTGGATGTGTCAGGCCAAAAGGCGCAGACATCACAGTCTTGCTGTGAACCAGGGCATGTCAACCTATTTATATTTGGCGCCTACTTTTATAATGTTCATGAGGGTAAATTGTCCTTACAGCACACTAAAATCTAAATTGAAGAAATTTCCGTCATAGTCCACTTAGCCTGTACGTTAGGATGTTTTTAATACATCATCATCATCATGTAGCATGTCCTTTGCAGAATGTCGCTCCCATGGCAGCCCATCTGAAAGAAACTCGATTGTAGCAGATCCCACAGTTTGCCCTAGGGTTATTCTAACTTAACCGTTACCACACTCATCCACATCAATCATGACCACACACTGCAAATAATATAGCACACAGCAGATGGCATATTTATTATATAATACTCATACTATAAAAATGAGTAGTGAAATTACAAACACAATACAATACATATCATTAACTAAATATTCCTATATTATATATATGTTAATATAAATATTAACTAAAGCGGAAATTTTAAGCAGTATCTATTGATGGAATTCCCAACTATCAAAAACCCAGTTCTATTGCCGTACTCACATCACACAGCCATCTAGATCTCACCTAGTCGATCTACACACTCGCTTAACTAGTCAGGACATAATTCGCTCACAAGGTGTCCTGCTTACAACACACATTCAGATTATCTATTAATACAAAACTCACACACACCTATTTGAGCAGCTGGCCCCGACTCAAAATGGCATATGCTGTTCTATCTACAACAGTCTATGAATCGCTCCTCTATCTAAGTCGGTGAGCTAAACCAGACTCCTATCTATATTCACTCATTCCCTCTCCCTGCCAGCCTCTCGAGCTAAACTTTGTCTGGTGTTATATACACTCAAACAGTATCAGAGCTGACCAATGGATCTCAGGGGGATGACTCCATTCAGTCGTTATTGGAACGAAATACTTTGCACACCTGTCACTCATCTATCGCAGCAAGCTCCGCTGCCCTCCCATATGTCACTCATTCTCCCACTAACCAAATCGGAACGCCAGTGGTCAGTTCCTACCTGTCCATATTCTTTGCCCCAACTCCGTTTTCCTTTGTTGAGACGGTGAGTGACCTTGGCACGCATTCAGGTACCTTTGTTCTGAGTCGTCAACCACATCACCCCTGCCCTAAACTCTCTTGCTCCGGCTGGAACTGTTAGATCTCTTGCCAAATGTTCAGCCTGCTCGAGAATCAGTCCGAGCATTTCTTGACATCTTGGTGTCATTGCTTTCTTGGTCTGCCTCTCTCGCCCGGCACCATATATCCATTACCGATCTCTCAAGACCGGTGTGCCTTTTAAAGTGGCCAAAATATTTCAGTTTTTGTTTATTTATAATGGAATTTATGAATCAGTTCTCCTCTGTGACCAACTCTTGTCCAATTCTTAATTTTTTCGGTCCTTGATATTCTGATAACCTTTCTATAACATTTTGACCCAAAGAACTCAATTCTCTTTATTGAGGTTTGGTTAACTGTCCATGTTTTGCAGCCATATGCTGTCAAGGGAAGAACACAGGTTCTCAAAATGTTCACTGGTATTCTGCTGTAGTTTCCTCAACTCTGGTTCACTGACCCTGATGCGAACAGCCAGCTCTGGTTCACTGACCCTGATGCGAACAGCCAGCTCTGGTTCACTGACCCTGATGCGAACAGCCAACTCTCTGCCTGTCTGAAGAATACTGGTTTTAAGACGCCAGTGAATCACCCTCTGCAATCCCTCCGTTAGTTTAAACAGTTCTGGCAGTTTCATTGTAGCCGCACAATGTCAGGTGTTGAACTTGAATGTCAGAGGCTATTTACGAGGGATAGTCATTAAGTAACATGCATTTTATTAATAACTTCTATTTACAAGAGTACGAAACCCGAAATACTGTGTGTTCTATTTTTATGAATAGTCCTTCTGCCTGGTGACTGACTTGGTTCACCTGTCTACAGACCTGATTCACCAGTCTATAGACCTGATTCACCTGTCCACAGACTTGATTTACCTGTCCACAGACTTGTTGATTCACCTGTCCACTAGCTTGGTTCACCTGTCCACAGACTTGTTGATTCACCTGTCCACAGACTTGTTGATTCACCTGTCCACAGACTTGTTGATTCACCTGTCCACAGACTTGATTCACCTGTCCACAGACTTGTTGATTCACCTGTCCACAGACTTGTTGATTCACCTGTCCACAGACTTGATTCACCTGTCCACAGACTTGTTGATTCACCTGTCCACAGACTTGTTGATTCACCTGTCCACATACTTGTTGATTCACCTGTTCACAGACTTGTTGATTCACCTATTCACAGACTTGTTGATTCATCTGTACACAAACTTGGTTCACCTGTCCACAGACTTGCTTCACCTGTCCACTAGCTTGTGGATGCCCTATAGAAAAAAGTTTTTTGGTGTGACCTTTGACCAATTATTTTGCACCTCCCGCATTTCCTTATTGTCATCTGTTTTGGGATCCATCTACTACACACTTTCCTTTAACCGAGGTCATCATGGACAATTTTGTGTTCAGTGCCATGACTCGTGTTGAAATCAACCGCTGTTTCGTCAATAATGACTCGCCTGTTGCCACGGACTAGCTGGTTGATCTGCTGTTTCACTATGCCAGTTGGTACGCTTGCTGGTCTCCCATCCGTGGTTCATCAATAACATTTAGTCCTCTGTTTTGAAATCTTTCTACCCATCCATACATTCCGCTGACTCAAAACAACTGTCTCCATACAGAACCATATTTTTCTTTGATTTTAGGAGGTTTCACACCCTCTGACCACAAACAAAAATGAATAAAGCCTCATTCTTCCACGGTGCATGTCAACAGTTGGACATCCATGTCATACACTATATTACGCATGCTGCTTGATTGTCACGACCCCTTCATGGGTTATTGCTAAAGAGCCGTTTTATGTTCTGAAATAAAATTTTCCGTTGCACATACTCTTCTATGCACTTTATAATGAAAACCATGTTACTTATTGATTGTCCCTCGTACAATGCATGCCTTTGGAACACTTATCCACCGTAGGATCTTACCTAGAAGAGTTGTGGTACAATGGATCCAATCCCACTGTAACATACAAGGCAACAAGGAGGCAGAGAGACTCGCAAAAGAAGGTGGAAGGTTACCACAACCAGAATCTAGTGTGACCTACGAATAGCCCAAAAAGTTTATTAGGGCCAGATATACGGATAAATGGGAAACAGAACATACTGGCTACACAGAAAATTATGCTTATTACCAGTTGAACAGAAGAGAGCAGGTCGTTGTCTTCAGAATCCACACAGGCCACAACAGATAAAGACACCATCTATTCAATAAACTGAAGATAGGTGCTACTGATGAATGTACCTGTGGTACTGGGAAAATGACCCCTGAACATCTGCTACAAAATTGCTCGGCATACAAAGACCAGAGAAAGGACATGTGGCCAACACTAGACAAGCTCTATGGCAGTGTCGGCAACCTCAGAATGACTGCTGCTTTCTTCGAACAAATTCAAGTCAATGCCTCACAGCGTATGCCGAAGAAGAAGGAGGATCGTATCCTCGCAGTGACTCCTGACTATGACCGTCCATATGGAACCATAAAGGGTTAACTACCAATTTTCTATTAAATTGTATGCTTGCTGCAGGTATGAGAACCAGCGAGAACAACTTGGTCAGCAGTCTTTCAACCTGGAACAACAAAACTTTGCAATTCAGAGTTTGAAGGATACAAAGACAACGGTATGTGTTTTTTGTATTTAATCGTAAATCGTTATTTAAGCACACAAACAGGGGCCTATGTGCAGCTCAATGGGCCAATTGATACAGAAACTTGAGAGCTTCATCAATAGTTATTTAGTTAGTTAGGTAGGTAGGTAGTTAGTTTTCTTTTCACTTGTGCCTTTGAGCTTAAGTAATCTTTCCTGCGCCAAGTGTGTTGCGTCAGTCAATGTGAACCCTTGTTGCTGCACAATCACTCTGTCATCTATCCACCTACCTCGCAGCCGCCCCCTTTCCCTGTATAGCCAGATCTATCAGCGTTGTAAGCCATCGGTGGAAGTTGATAAGGATGCATTCTCATGAGATGACCAAACCAACTTATTTTCTGCCTGGAAATGTATTCGACACAAGACCTAGTGCTGACCATACTTCAAATGTCGTCGTTCCGCATTCTGTCTCTCCTGGTAACACCGATGACCTTACTCAAACACTTCATTTCACAAGTCGAAATTCTGCTCTCGTGCGCCCTTGACAGAGGCCATGTTTGGCACTGGTAGCACAGAGTCGGCATAAATATACTATTTATCATCTGTTGCTTTGTTGCTAAACTAATGCTCGGGTGTCTATGCAGTGGGGACAGCTGATAAGTCACAGCAGATGCTTTCTGACACCTTGTCTCGATTTCCCAGTCGATCCTACCGTCTGCCGAAGAAATACTGCCCAAATACTTGAACTCCTGGACCTGTTGAAGAGCAATATCATTTAGACTTATCTTGAGTGGCCCAGGTGTTCTACTGATCATCATAGTTTCTGTTTTGTTCTCACTAATTCGCATATTGAATTTAGCACAGGTAGTGGCAAGCGCGTTCATGTGGTTTTGCATTTTGTTGTCATCGTCGTACGGCAAACACTGATCGTCTGCAAAGAGTAATTCGCGTGTTCTGTTCTGCTTCAGATGTCTCAATTTGACCAGTCTCTGGTGCGATTTTGTCCATGTGGACGTTAAACAACAGAGGAGAAAGCACACTCCCTTGTCTCATGCTGGTAGTGATTTCACAAGCATCTGTGACACCATCAGTCGTTCGGACGACGTTTGAACTCGGACGATACAGTGCTCTGAAATGATCAAGATAGATGTTTATGTTTCATCTATTTAGGCAGTAAAATGACACAAAATGGAGATGCAACAAAGGAAATTCTCACTCGAATCACCTTGACCTTCAATGCTTTGAGCAAATTAACGAATATTCTTCTTCTTTTGTCCTACTGCCCTTGCCATACCGCATCGCAGAGAAACGGGATGCGTTTTCTTTTTATTACCAAGTGGGAAGCTTGTGCTGTCATTAGGTGTAACTTCCTGAGAGTGTCAGAGACACCCTTGATCCATCGACGTCGTGGTCTGCCACTTGCTCGTGGACCGGAGACCTGCAAATGATATGCTTTCGCTGCAGGCTGGTCATAATACGTTCTGACTAAATGACCAAACTACTTGATTTGTTGACAATCAATGTAGGCACTAACTGGGTTTTTCCCCACTGTCTGTCTCAGCGTGGTGTTGCGGATTTGGTCACGGATTGTCTTTCCGGCCGCACTTCTCACACATCGGATCTCACAGCTCTGGATCTTACTCTTATGTGTCTCTAGTAAGGACCAAGACTGACATTGGTAACACAATGTAGGAATAAATAGTGTATTTATCAGCCTTCTGTTAGTTGAAAGAAGCACTCTAGAGTGTTTCGGAATCAGTGGAATTTGATAGTGGACATTGTTTGTCTTCTAAATTCTATGTGTTCACTCTGCCATCTTTATTAATCATCATCATCAGTCCCGTAACCTAGAAGGTCGAGGCACCATTATTGCAGTTTGTCAAACTAGCTCCCGCCATACGCCTCAATTTTTCGCCAGGGTATTAATTTCAGATGTAGACTTTTTCGTCCGCTCTTTGATATTGTCCTCCCATCTCTTTTTTGGTCTCCCTCTCCCACGCTTCCCAGGCACAGTGCCTCGCAGGACAGTCTTGGTCAGCCCCACCGATCGTGATATATGTCCATACCATGTCAATTGTCTTGTTTAAGTCGTCATGCCCAATTCTTGGCATTTCATATCTGGATCGCATTACAAACGAGAGTGTTCTTAAAATTGTTAGGAAGGATTTCGGCCAGTATAAAAACTTACTTTATTATTATATTAGGAATATTAGGTTAGAAATTGAAATCATTGAGTAAACATATCAAACTCACGATAATTAACTCTTATCATCTCGGTGCTCACATGGAAAATAACAAAAAGACCCTTGAAAATAGGCTGAATGCATTTGAAAATAAATGCCTTAGGTGGCTATTGGGCATTGGCCAGAAAGAATTCATGACTAATGAGCAAATACAACTATAGTCCAACCAAAATGATGTTTCTAATGCTACCAGGAAGAAATGTTGGACGCACTCTGGGTGTGTGCTGCGGATGAACAATAATAGTCTCCCGTTACCGGCGATTATGTGGAAACCTAGCAGCAAAAGGAAGCGGGGTATACCCAGAGAGACTATGCAGGGATGGTGCGACCATTGGACTAGGGGATTTGCTAAAAGTAAAGAGCATGGTGGCGGACTGATCCAACTGGTGAATTTTGAGTTCTGCCTTGTGCGCCATCTTTGACGTTGAAAGACTATAGATAGAGACAGATCATTAATCCATCTGTTGGAGGGAGAGGCAGGGTTGTTGCTGAGCGGATCGGTGCACACATGACAGCAGCCTGAGAATGAAGATCGAGGCACTGACTTTGGCTGTAAGACCTATTTAATGAGGCCTGTAGTTACCTCTTTACTCTCAATCTGTTGTTCTTGTTATTCTTGTTTTTATTCACATTTTTGTTCCCGCTTTTATTTGCGTTGTTGTTGCTGTTTATGTTAGGTTTTTCTGGTGTGCTTGTTTTTGATGTTGTTGTGTTTTTTGTTGTAGTTGTTGCTCCGTTGTTGTTGATTTTAATTTGGGTTGCTGCTGTTGTTGTTTTTAGTTTTGTTTGTGGGAAAACCAGATCCATGCGCAACCGTTTCACAGAGCCCAACCCGATACTCTTGAGTGCAACGCCCATAGAGGACACAGACGAATATGTCTATCTGGGAAGGCTCCTCAACTTGGAGAACAACATAACACCTGAGATCGCCAGACGGACACGGTCGGGCTGGGCAGCCTTCAACTCCGTCATGACAGCAACAAACACCAGAAAGGACACCAGACTACGTGCGGACATCTTCGACTCGGCAGTCCTACCAGCGCTCTGCTGTGGTAGCGAAACCTGGTCTCTAACAAAAGCAGCAGAGAGCCAACTGAGAACAGCATACGCATCTCTTGAAAGAGGCCTCGTGGGCATAACTCTCAGACAACAGTGGCACAGCGAACTTCACAATGGCGACATCCTGAAAATGTCACACATCAAAGATCTCCTCAACCATTCAAAACACCGCTGAGCTGGTCATATATGCAGAAGACAAGATGACAGATGAAGTACCATAACCACTATGTGGTATCCGCGTGACAAAAAAGAGACCTCGAGGACGGCCCCCAACTCGCTGACAAGATTCACTAGAAAAATACAACACTCACGACCCCACAACAGACAGACTACTATCACACTGGACGACACGCGCCCGCGACAGAAACGGCTGGATTCTGAGTTGGGACCTGCTCAAGAGTGACCACCTCTTGACGAAGAACGGGTCGAACTAAGAACTAAGAATGGGTTGAACTAAGAACAAAGAACTAAGAATGGGTCAAACTAAGAACTTAGAACTAAGAACGGGTTGAACTAAGAACTTAGAACTAAGAATGGGCCGAACTAAGAACTTAGAACTAAGAATGGGTTGAACTAAGAACGGGTCGAACTAAGAACTTAGAACTAAGAATGGGTTGAACTAAGAACTTAGAACTAAGAACGGGTCAAACTAAGAACAAAGAACTAAGAATGGGTCAAACTAAGAACTTAGAACTAAGAATGGGTTGAACTAAGAACTTAGAACTAAGAACTTAGAACTAAGAATGGGCCAAACTAAGAACTTAGAACTAAGAACGGGTTCAACTAAGAACTTAGAACTAAGAAATTAGAACTAAGAACGTGCCGAACTAAGAACTAAGAATTGTGGTTGATGCTGTTGTTGTTTTTAATTGTAGTTATTGCTGTTGTTTTTTTGCTGCTCTCGTTTTTTTGCTTTGTTGCTGTGTGTATTTTTGCTGCTCTCGTTGTTTTTTTGCTTTGTTGCTGTGTGTATTTTTGCTGCTCTCGTTGTTTTTTTGCTTTGTTGCTGTGTGTATTTTTGCTGCTCTCGTTGTTTTTTTGCTTTGTTGCTGTGTGTATTTTTGCTGCTCTCGTTGTTTTTTTGCTTTGTTGCTGTGTGTATTTTTGCTGCTCTCGTTGTTTTTTTGCTTTGTTGCTGTGTGTATTTTTGCTGCTCTCGTTTTTTTGCTTTGTTGCTGTGTGTATTTTTGCTGTTCTCGTTGTTTTTGCTTTCTTCCTTATTCTTATTATTGTTGGTGCAACTTGATCTTGTCAATGTCAAAACAAATGCAGTAAGAGGCACTAGGAATGCCAGTCAGTGAGCTCAACAATTTATTTCTCTCTTGCTTAGGTTGATGCAATGAAAATTGGCACAAAGGACTTCAAAAAGGCATACAAGCACATAAATCTAGACCAAATAGAGGTAAGTATTCTTCTTCCTCCTTCGGGCAACAACTTTTCCCATTGCTGGGGTAGCCGAGGGGTTTTTAAAGGCTGAGGACTACAGACCGCTTTGCCATTGATGTCACCTCGCCGTGTGCTGGCTATGTTGGTGTTTTTCGTCTCCAACAAAAACAAACAGCATATGCCATGGCAGGATTTCGATCCACTGCCTTCCTTGTCGGCAGACAGGCACCAAAGCCATTCGGGCACGCGATCCTCTGTAAGTTTTCATAATCGTATATCCTTCTTGACTCCAGCATGAGGATCGTTCTAGTTGAGAGGTAAGGTGCTCGCTTCTCAGAAACAAATAAACAGAAGTGTGAAATGGTTGGGGGTTCAAATCCTACAAATTTCAAGCTTCCTCTGGTCTCAAGGAAGCTGAGATGGTGTTCGTAGTCCTATCAGAGATGGACGATAAAATTTGGAGGACCCATGTATATGCTGTGCATGTAAAAGTGAACCCTTGATAGTTGAAAAACGAGAAGTGCAGTCTGTCAGGCGTAGTCTGGGCAAATATTCTAAAGGTAACCAAATTCCTATCTACAATGCCACCCGTCTTCTCGACTACGTCTTGCCACTGGATCAAGGTAGCTA
Source organism: Ariolimax columbianus (assembly GCA_036924085.1). Taxonomy (NCBI): domain Eukaryota; kingdom Metazoa; phylum Mollusca; class Gastropoda; order Stylommatophora; family Arionidae; genus Ariolimax; species Ariolimax columbianus. The sequence continues at coordinate 19,495,210 of JAVGWX010000025.1, read as the reverse complement.
AGAACGAGAGAATTCTGTTGATTATAGCGCTTATCCTATTGGAGATGGACAATAAACTCGGAGGTCCTGTCATTATGCTGTGCATGTAGGATAACACTTTGTTTTCAGTTGAAAATAAAAAAGAATAGGATGTAAGCCACCATCTCAGAAAATACTCTAAAGGATACTAAATACCTGGGCTCGGCTTCGTTCATTCTCAAACTCCTGCTACCAAGACCTGAACATTCTCAAACTCCTGCTACCAAGACCTGAACATTCTCAAACTCCCGCTACCAAGACCTGAACATTCTCAAACTCCCGCTACCAAGACCTGAACATTCTCAAACTCCTGCTACCAAGACCTGAACATTCTCAAACTCCCGCTACCAAGACCTGAACATTCTCAAACTCCCGCTACCAAGACCTGAACATTCTCAAACTCCCTGCTACCAAGACCTGAACATTCTCAAACTCCCTGCTACCAAGACCTGAACATTCTCAAACTCCCGCTACCAAGACCTGAACATTCTCAAACTCCCTGCTACCAAGACCTGAACATTCTCAAACTCCCGCTACCAAGACCTGAACATTCTCAAACTCCCGCTACCAAGACCTGAACATTCTCAAACTCCCTGCTACCAAGACCTGAACATTCTCAAACTCCTGCTACCAAGACCTGAACATTCTCAAACTCCCGCTACCAAGACCTGAACATTCTCAAACTCCTGCTACCAAGACCTGAACATTCTCAAACTCCTGCTACCAAGACCTGAACATTCTCAAACTCCCGCTACCAAGACCTGAACATTCTCAAACTCCCTGCTACCAAGACCTGAACATTCTCAAACTCCCGCTACCAAGACCTGAACATTCTCAAACTCCCGCTACCAAGACCTGAACATTCTCAAACTCCCTGCTACCAAGACCTGAACATTCTCAAACTCCTGCTACCAAGACCTGAACATTCTCAAACTCCCTGCTACCAAGACCTGAACATTCTCAAACTCCTGCTACCAAGACCTGAACATTCTCAAACTCCCGCTACCAAGACCTGAACATTCTCAAACTCCCTGCTACCAAGACCTGAACATTCTCAAACTCCCGCTACCAAGACCTGAACATTCTCAAACTCCTGCTACCAAGACCTGAACATTCTCAAACTCCTGCTACCAAGACCTGAACATTCTCAAACTCCCGCTACCAAGACCTGAACATTCTCAAACTCCCTGCTACCAAGACCTGAACATTCTCAAACTCCCGCTACCAAGACCTGAACATTCTCAAACTCCTGCTACCAAGACCTGAACATTCTCAAACTCCCGCTACCAAGACCTGAACATTCTCAAACTCCTGCTACCAAGACCTGAACATTCTCAAACTCCTGCTTTCAAGGCCTGAACATTCTCAAACTCCCTGCTACCAAGACCTGAACATTCTCAAACTCCCGCTACCAAGACCTGAACATTCTCTCACTCCCACTACCAAGACCTGAACATTCTCAAACTCCCGCTACCAAGACCTGAAAAGGGCTTTGCAAGTAGCAAAATGTTGTCCAGAGAACGGAATGCATTGTGTCATAGTTTACAGCTTGACTGCGATATTTGCATTTTTCAGTCCGACACATCTGACTTCAGCAGGCATTGTTTGAGTACCTGGTTAGCCTTCCCTCTTCGATCCCTTCTCCTTAGCCAGTCTGCCCTGTTGCAGCGTGTGGAGTAGGTGTAGAAGGGTCTTGGCAGCTCTGGTTCGCTGGCCCTGACGCTAACAGTCGCTTACTATTGTAGCTCATGCTCCAAAATACCTATCAGATAGTGACCGGCATGATGATTCAAAGAAAGCATCCCCTCCATCATGCAAAGACAACATGCTAATCACCTGTTTTTTTAACATTCGATTGCAAGTGTTAAAAAAACCTCTTCATCTCTCGTGGTAGAAGAGAAGTGCATGAGTGAAGTGACTGCAGTAGGAGTATAGGAACCATGAGCACAGCTGGCCTGGAACCGTCCATCATAGCTTTCATTTCCTCATGTTGTTTAGATTTCTACGTCACTTAAACCAGATGAGGTTGCCAGCTTCATGCACAACCTTGCCATATTGGCTTTTAAAAATATGTTTAGTTTAGTTGAAGAATCAACGTCATTGTGCACGTTGGGGATGGCGTGGGCTAGTGGTTAAGTGACACGACTTACAGCCAGAAGGTGCTGGGTTCGATCCCCCATCACAGGACCGGCCGTTACCCCGGGGAAGCAAACCCTTAGAAAATGCAGGAGGAAGCAGACCCTTACATAAAATGCATGCTGAAGTTGGATGCACTGGGCCGACAGGCACAAAATAAAAACCACAGTGCAGCGCACAATGCCTTGGGGATTAGAGAAATAAGGCGAACGTCGACAAACAAAATTGTGCATGTTCTAACACTCCTCTGTTCCTCTTCATATTTTTAGAGAATCTTAGAACAATGCACGAATTCCGTAGCACTAGCGAGGATCCTGTACTAGATTGGGTAGATTTTAAACATAATTTTGAATTTTGTCCCCGGGCAGCAGCTGTTAAGCCTACTCTTTCTATTTCCAACTGCTGAGGGATTTTTAACGTGAGCAACACTGCAATTTCTACTACCAAGAAATCCGGGAAATGCCATAAAGTCCAATTGAATAAAATCCGTCTTTACAGACTTATTATATGCCCTTTGAGGTCTGGAAGATGGTGGTCATTGTAAGCCTGAATATCCCTAGATGCCAACCAACTTCTCACATCCCATGAAGTCAGAATAGTTATACAAAAAACCCTGGTCACTCAAATACACCTGGCAGTGACAAGGCAGACAGACTGGCTAAGAAGGGATCAAGTCAAGAACAACAATACACACCAACAACCCTACAGACAGTCAAACAACTACTGAAGACTGCGAACAAAGAGGCCTGGCTGAATAGATGGGCAATGGGAAATACTGGGAGAGAAATCTACAAACATGTGGCCATCCTCTTCTTCGTACGCTGGTCATCCCAAAGATAACATCAACCTCCTGAAAAGGAGAGACCAAAGCACCATTTTCTAACTTTGCACTCAACACATACAACCTAACAGTCACTTGAACAGAATCTAACCAGAACATACTCCCGAGTGCCGACTGTGCACACATCTCTATGAAACTGTTGAACAGAATCTAACCAGAACATACTCCCGAGTGCCGACTGTGCACACATCCCTATGAAACTGTTGAACAGAATCTAACCAGAACATGCTCCCGAGTGCCGACTGTGCCCACATCCCTATGAAACTGTTGAACAGAATCTAACCAGAACATACTCCCGAGTGCCGGCTGTGCACACATCCCTATGAAACTGTTGAACAGAATCTAACCAGAACATACTCCCGAGTGCCGGCTGTGCACACATCCCTATGAAACTGTTGAACAGAATCTAACCAGAACATACTCCCGAGTGCCGACTGTGCACACATCCCTATGAAACTGTTGAACAGAATCTAACCAGAACATGCTCCCGAGTGCCGACTGTGCCCACATCCCTATGAAACTGTTGAACAGAATCTAACCAGAACATACTCCCGAGTGCCGGCTGTGCACACATCCCTATGAAACTGTTGAACAGAATCTAACCAGAACATACTCCCGAGTGCCGGCTGTGCACACATCCCTATGAAACTGTTGAACAGAATCTAACCAGAACATACTCCCGAGTGCCGACTGTGCACACATCCCTATGAAACTGTTGAACAGAATCTAACCAGAACATGCTCCCGAGTGCCGACTGTGCCCACATCCCTATGAAACTGTTGAACAGAATCTAACCAGAACATACTCCCGAGTGCCGACTGTGCACACATCCTTATGAAACTGTTGAACAGAATCTAACCAGAACATGCTCCCGAGTGCCGACTGTGCCCACATCCTTATGAAACTGTTGAACAGAATCTAACCAGAACATACTCGCGAGTGCCGACTGTGCCCACATCCCTATGAAACTGTTGAAGAGAATCTAACCAGAACATGCTCCCGAGTGCCGACTGTGCACACATCCTTATGAAACTGTTGAACAGAATCTAACCAGAACATACTCCCGAGTGCCGACTGTGCACACATCCTTATGAAACTGTTGAACAGAATCTAACCAGAACATACTCCCGAGTGCCGTCTGTGCACACATCCTATGAAACTGTTGAACAGAATCTAACCAGAACATGCTCCCGAGTGCCGGCTGTGCACACATCCTTATGAAACTGTTGAACAGAATCTAACCAGAACATGCTCCCGAGTGCCGGCTGTGCACACATCCTTATGAAACTGTTGAACAGAATCTAACCAGAACATACTCCCGAGTGCCGGCTGTGCACACATCCTTATGAAACTGTTGAACAGAATCTAACCAGAACATGCTCCCGAGTGCCGGCTGTGCACACATCATAATGAAACTGTTGAACAGAATCTAACCAGAACATACTCCCGAGTGCCGGCTGTGCACACATCCTATGAAACTGTTGAACAGAATCTAACCAGAACATGCTCCCGAGTGCCGACTGGGCACACATCCTTATGAAACTGTTGAACAGAATCTAACCAGAACATACTCCCGAGTGCCGACTGTGCACACATCCCTGTGAAACTGTTGAACATCATCTTTTTGAATGTCTGGCACTTACCGGTGTTAGGAAAGAGCTTCTCCCTCCGAGGCCAGACAAATGGAACACTTTGTACGGAACTAAACAACAGCTTACAAACACTAGCAGAAACCACTATATGGCATTGGGCCAAAGGGCAGGAGCCCATAGGCTGCTTGATCAATAACCAACCAACCAAAAAGATCCCGGTCTACACCGTGATTTGAACCCGAGGCCGACATCTTACCTCGAGACCACTCTATCGTGATGTTGTTAACCCTTTCCAGCTCGTAGGTGTAGAAATTGTGACCAGCTATGACCAAAATCGACCTCTGAAGCATAGTTTTTTGTATGACTATGCGATGGTTGCGCCTGTGCATGCTCAATTGTTGTTTAACTGTAGTTTCTTCTGCTTCGTCTTCGTCATCCGTTCTCATTCTCCCACAACCGAGTCCTGAACAAGGTTTTGCAAGTAGCAGGATGTAGTCTGGAGAACGGAATGTGTTGTGTTGCTAGTTTAAAGCTTGACTGCGATATTTTCACCTTTCGGTCCGACACATCCGTCTTTGGCAGATTGTAAGATCATTTCCTAGGTGACAGCGTGGTCTGGGGTGAAACGTCTATTTCCAAGCCTGCTGCACTGGATTCTTATCACGCCATGTCCAATTTGGCAGACACAGTTGTTCTTTTTAGGTGCGATCCCGTACCCTGCATCTTGAGTTAGCTCCAGCTGTCTCACCTGATAGTCTTTCCACTGGTTTGAGAGAGCCAGGTTGATGACCAGCTCAGTGTTGGCTTCACTATAATCCAACAGCGCAAGTTACATCATCAATGCCAAAAAATGTCTGATGATCATTGTTTGTGATAGGCAACAAATTTTTTTCAAGTTATGATCTTTGAAAGTCGACAAATTAAACGTATCGAAAGTTAGGACTTCAAGACCAGAGAAATAATGTATTATTTGATCAGTTGAAAGATCATGCTTCTGGATATTCAACCCACGCCCAATTCAGACTGACTGCGACACATAATACGGAAGGTAAGTGTTAAGGAATTGCCAGATATAGTCAAAACACAAGATGTAAGTGCCAATAATTTTTTTCCTTTCTAATTTCCACTTCTGCATATATGTTATTTAACGCTTCATACTAATATATAATCTTCATTATGAATACGTCATGTCATAGATAGTTTAATTATCTGTTTAACTTAATATCTTTATATGGGTTTCGAAGACTACAGAGTCTGTATACAACCAGTTTCTTTTATATGTCCCTGCTCTAAAAGCTATGTGCATCCAATCTATTCTTAAATGCATTAATTGCCCCTGCCTCCACTACTTCTTGTGGCAATACGTTCCAAGCATTCACCACTCTCTGATTTAAAACATATTTCCTCAAATCTTCTTCTTCGTACGCTGTCAGACGTCAACCTTTCCTCAAATCTAATTTGGACCGTTCATTAATTAATTTGTAGCTGTGCCCTCTCGTTCTTGTAGGCGGCTGTATTTTGAAAAAAAACTTGTTATAGTCTAATTTTTCCAGAGTGGTCAGAAAAATACAAGTTGGCAGAATTAGCGTTAATGAAGTCATCAATGAACATATCTTTGTTATTCATTAGAAATGCATGTCGACGAAATGGGGATTTCCTGAGACATGCAGCGGAAACCATTATATCCCATAAGGAGCAGGCAGAAAAGCAAGTTGTCGTTTTCACAGACTCCCTCGCAGTGTTAATGGTGCTCAAGAACCAGCACAAAAATTAGCTCCGTGCTCTGGCAGACTCGCTCGAACATCAGTCCCTGTGCTTAAAAAAAGCATAGTCCAGTGGATACCAACCGACTGCGACATTCCAAGCAACGAGGAGGTGGACAGACACGCCAGAGAGAGAGAGGAATGCTGGAGCAGAATAATACAGAAATCACATACAATGAGACAAAAGCATTCATCAGGGCAACGTACAGTGCAAAATGGAAAAAAAGACCATCCTGGCCACATAGAAAACGATGCCTACCATCAACTCTCCAGGCGAGACCAGGTGATAATTCTCCGGCTATGCACAGGTCATTACAGACTTAGATGTCATCTGTACAACAAGTTCAAGATTGGCACTACAGACCTTTGTACCTGTGGCACAGCCCCCATGAAGGCAGAACATATTTTGCAGTCCTGTCCACTGTAAACCGACAAAAGAAGTGACATTTGGCAACAGCCAGTGTCCTTCCTCTAGAAGCTGTATGGAAGTGTACAGGGCTTTGAGTCGACTGCTGCCTTCGTTAGAGTCATTGAGGTCGAGGCCTGAAGACGAACGCGGAAGAAGGAAGCAGAAAGGGGGAATAACTAACATTGTGGTTTTTGTGATTACAGAATATGCAGGACGATCTAGAGGACTTGATGGAGCAGGGCAACGAGATTCAAGAGGTCATGGGCCGCAGCTACGGAATGCCTGAGCTGGACGATGATGACCTAGCGGCGGAACTTGATGCTCTTGGGGATGAGTTAGGGCTAGATGAGGACTCCTCCTATCTTGATGATGCTGTCGCTGCTCCGTCGGCCCCAACGGGCGAACCAGGGACTGAGAGTAGGGTGAGTATGGATGTATAGTTACGTTGTTGTTGGTAAACTAGTAGGTTGACGAGTAGTTAGAGTGCTGGTCTTCTAGTCTGAAGGGAGCCGAAGTAGTGCAGTGGTTAGCGCACTGACTTCCCAGCTGAGCGATCGGGATTTGGCCCCCAGTTGGTGCCGGATTTTCCAATTCCAAAACAGATCCTGGGGTCAACTCAGCCTCAAAAATAGGGTATCAGAATATTTAATAGAGGTACACATCATGTTGACCACATCACCCCTAGTGTGTCATTGGTCAAGAGCAATATAGGTCTAACACCATATTCCCACTATGTCGCACTGGCGTGATAAGGGGATCTTTAGTTTTCTTCTAGTCTGAAGGACATTGGTTTGAACCCCAGTTTGGGACTGAAGATGCAGCAGTGACTGTAGCCAGTAGCTTGTATCTGGGGGCTTGATCCTGATCAGTGACTCATAGCTGCGGCTTTGCATCAGGGTCAGTGACTCATAGCTGGGGGCTTGCATCAGGGTCAGTGACTGATAGCTGGGGGCTTTCATCAGGGTCAGTGACTCATAGCTGGGGGCTTGCATCAGGGTCAGTGAACCATAGCTGGGGGCTTGCATCAGGGTCAGTGAACTATACGTGGGGGCTTGCATCAGGGTCAGTGACTCATAGCTGGGGGTTTGCATCAGGGTCAGTGACTCATAGCTGGAGGCTTGCATCAGGGTCAGTGAACCATAGCTGGGGGCTTGCATCAGGGTCAGTGACCCATAGCTAGGGGCTTGCATCAGGGTCAGTGAACTATACCTGGGGGCTTGCATCAGGGTCAGTGACTCATAGCTGGGGGCTTGCATCAGGGTCAGTGACTCATAGCTGGGGGCTTGCATCAGGGTCAGTGAACTATACCTGGGGGTTTGCATCAGGGTCAGTGACTCTTAGCTGGGGGCTTGCATCAGGGTCAGTGACTCATAGCTAGGGGCTTGCATCAGGGTCAGCAACTCATAGCTGGGGGCTTGCATTAGGGTCGGCGAACTATACCTGGGGGCTTGCATCAGGGTCAGTGAACTATACCTGAGGGCTTGCATCAGGGTCAGTGACTCATAGCTGGGGGCTTGCATCGGGGTCAGTGACTCATAGCTGGGGGCTTGCATCAGGGTCAGCGACTCATAGCTTTGGGCTTGCATCAGGGTCAGCGACTCAAATATCTGGGGGCTTGCATCAGGGTCAGCGACTCATAGCTGGGGGCTTGTATCAGGGTCAGCGACTCATAGCTAGGGGCTTGCATCAGGGTCAGTGAACTATACCTGGGGGCTTGCATCAGGGTCAGTGACTCATAGCTGGGGGCTTGCATCAGGGTCAGTGACTCATAGCTGGGGGCTTGCATCAGGGTCAGTGAACTATACCTGGGGGTTTGCATCAGGGTCAGTGACTCTTAGCTGGGGGCTTGCATCAGGGTCAGTGACTCATAGCTAGGGGCTTGCATCAGGGTCAGCAACTCATAGCTGGGGGCTTGCATTAGGGTCGGCGAACTATACCTGGGGGCTTGCATCAGGGTCAGTGAACTATACCTGAGGGCTTGCATCAGGGTCAGTGACTCATAGCTGGGGGCTTGCATCGGGGTCAGTGACTCATAGCTGGGGGCTTGCATCAGGGTCAGCGACTCATAGCTTTGGGCTTGCATCAGGGTCAGCGACTCAAATATCTGGGGGCTTGCATCAGGGTCAGCGACTCATAGCTTTGGGCTTGCATCAGGGTCAGTGACTCATAGATGGGGGCTTGCATCAGGGTCAGCGACTCATAGCTGGGGGCTTGTATCAGGGTCAGCGACTCATAGCTGGGGGCTTGCATCAGGGTCAGTGACTCATAGCGGGGGGCTTGCATCAGGGTTAGTGACTCATAGCGGGGGGGGGGGAGCTTGCATCAGGGTCAGCGACTCATAGCGGGGGGCTTGCATCAGGGTCAGCGACTCATAGGGGGGGGGGGGGGGGCTTGGGGGGGCTTGCATCAGGGTCAGCGACTCGTAGCGGGGGGCTTGCATCAGGGTCAGTGACTCGTAGCTGGGGGCTTGCATCAGGGTCAGTGACTCGTAGCTGGGGGCTTGCATCGGGCCATAACGTCTTCTTCGATCAGTGGATGCTATGCAAATAAAGGTGTTATGAGAACTGCAGGCTGATCATTGTTTCTGAAGGTTCTCCTGGCAGCACAAGTTTATTCCAAAGGAATGAGAGACCTGCATCTTTATAATGTTATCCATAAAGGATGTCAATAGACTGAGAAAGCCGAAGACGTATATCCATCCTTAGTGTCCCTGGCAAATCCTACTCTTTGATGCTGGAACAGAGATTCTGACGTCAGCCGGGTTGGACGTCCTCTCATTCTTCTTTGATCAACTGATATTCTGCTGCTAACCCGGTGAGGTTCACGAAAGGAGACTTGCGTTTCAGTTCTTTGCCGGTCCCCGGCAGCTTTTCTAATATGGTTGCTCCCACGTGCCAGACTGCCTCTCTTTGGTGTGTATAAGTGCGGCAGTCCTGCAGAATATGTTCTGGTATTTGCTTGGGTGCTCCACAATCGCGCAGTGTCTCTAAGACCCATTCTGTGGAAGTAGGTCTTGAGTCTGTAATGCCCCGTTCTGAGTCTGAAGATCTTTGTCTGCTCATCTCTGCCAAGTTTTCCGACTTGTATTCTTTGTGTTGGTCTCTCCATCCCGTCCTCATGGATCATTTGATGAGTGTCTTTGCTTCTTTATAGCTCAGTGAATGACAAGAACAATAGTTCTTTGAAGGCAAGGCATTGTTCTATGAAATAATGCTTTTGTGCTCTTTTTATCAACTGTGGGTTTTATAGAACAAAATAGGAGGCATTACTTTCGGAGACCCCCTCGTATCTTTTTATGTTGGTGTTTATAATTTAGGAGGCATTACTTTCGGAGACCCCCTCGTATCTTTTTATGTTGGTGTTTATAATTTAGGAGGCATTACTTTCGGAGACCCCCTCGTATCTTTTTATGTTGGTGTTTATAATTTAGGAGGCATTACTTTCGGAGACCCCCTCGTATCTTTTTATGTTGGTGTTTATAATTTAGGAGGCATTACTTTCGGAAACCCCCTCGTATCTTTTTATGTTGGTGTTTATAATTTAGGAGGCATTACTTTCGGAGACCCCCTCGTATCTTTTTATGTTGGTGTTTATAATTTAGGAGGCATTACTTTCGGAGACCCCCTCGTATCTTTTTATGTTGGTGTTTATAATTTAGGAGGCATTACTTTCGGAGACCCCCTCGTATCTTTTTATGTTGGTGTTTATAATTTAGGAGGCATTACTTTCGGAGACCCCCTCGTATCTTTTTATGTTGGTGTTTATAATTTAGGAGGCATTACTTTCGGAGACCCCCTCGTATCTTTTTATGTTGGTGATTATAATTTAGGAGGCATTACTTTCGGAGACCCCCTCGTATCTTTTTATGTTGGTGTTTATAATTTAGGAGGCATTACTTTCGGAGACCCCCTCGTATCTTTTTATGTTGGTGTTTATAATTTAGGAGGCATTACTTTCGGAGACCCCCTCGTATCTTTTTATGTTGGTGTTTATAATTTAGGAGGCATTACTTTCGGAGACCCCCTCGTATCTTTTTATGTTGGTGTTTATAATTTAGGAGGCATTACTTTTGGAGACCCCCTCGTATCTTTTTATGTTGGTGTTTATAATTTAGGAGGCATTACTTTCGGAGACCCCCTCGTATCTTTTTATGTTGGTGTTTATAATTTAGGAGGCATTACTTTCGGAGACCCCCTCGTATCTTTTTATGTTGGTGTTTATAATTTAGGAGGCATTACTTTCGGAGACCCCCTCGTATCTTTTTATGTTGGTGTTTATAATTTAGGAGGCATTACTTTCGGAGACCCCCTCGTATCTTTTTATGTTGGTGTTTATAATTTAGGAGGCATTACTTTCGGAGACCCCCTCGTATCTTTTTATGTTGGTGTTTATAATTTAGGAGGCATTACTTTCGGAGACCCCCTCGTATCTTTTTATGTTGGTGTTTATAATTTAGGAGGCATTACTTTCGGAGACCCCCTCGTATCTTTTTATGTTGGTGTTTATAATTTAGGAGGCATTACTTTCGGAGACCCCCTCGTATCTTTTTATGTTGGTGATTATAATTTAGGAGGCATTACTTTCGGAGACCCCCTCGTATCTTTTTATGTTGGTGATTATAATTTAGGAGGCATTACTTTCGGAGACCCCCTCGTATCTTTTTATGTTGGTGTTTATAATTTAGGAGGCATTACTTTCGGAGACCCCCTCGTATCTTTTTATGTTGGTGTTTATAATTTAGGAGGCATTACTTTCGGAGACCCCCTCGTATCTTTTTATGTTGGTGTTTATAATTTAGGAGGCATTACTTTCGGAGACCCCCTCGTATCTTTTTATGTTGGTGTTTATAATTTAGGAGGCATTACTTTCGGAGACCCCCTCGTATCTTTTTATGTTGGTGTTTATAATTTAGGAGGCATTACTTTCGGAGACCCCCTCGTATCTTTTTATGTTGGTGTTTATAATTTAGGAGGCATTACTTTCGGAGACCCCCTCGTATCTTTTTATGTTGGTGTTTATAATTTAGGAGGCATTACTTTCGGAGACCCCCTCGTATCTTTTTATGTTGGTGTTTATAATTTAGGAGGCATTACTTTCGGAGACCCCCTCGTATCTTTTTATGTTGGTGTTTATAATTTAGGAGGCATTACTTTCGGAGACCCCCTCGTATCTTTTTATGTTGGTGTTTATAATTTAGGAGGCATTACTTTCGGAGACCCCCTCGTATCTTTTTATGTTGGTGTTTATAATTTAGGAGGCATTACTTTCGGAGACCCCCTCGTATCTTTTTATGTTGGTGTTTATAATTTAGGAGGCATTACTTTCGGAGACCCCCTCGTATCTTTTTATGTTGGTGTTTATAATTTAGGAGGCATTACTTTCGGAGACCCCCTCGTATCTTTTTATGTTGGTGTTTATAATTTAGGAGGCATTACTTTCGGAGACCCCCTCGTATCTTTTTATGTTGGTGTTTATAATTTAGGAGGCATTACTTTTGGTGCCAACAAGCAAATGCGATTGTATACCAGCTGTCGCCATTATTGAACCATCCCAATATAAATATGTCCACAAAAAGAATGCCGTATATTGGTGCCAATTCTCTGTTACCAGTGCCAAAGTTGGACTTTAACAAAAACTCTAGAGAGAAAGATCACAACGTGTGACATGAGATGCCTCCAGAAAACAATCAATATAACTAGGAGAGACAGAATGCGCAATTTTTTTTTTTTTTGCGTTCACCTTATTTATCTATTCCCCAAGGCGTGTGTGCGTTACACTGTGGTTTTTATTTTGCGCCTGTCGGCCCAGTGCATCCAACTTCAGCATGCATTTTATGTAAGGGTCTGCTTCCTGCTGCATTTTCTAAGGGTTTGCTTCCCCGGGGTAACGGCCGGTGCTGTGATGGGGATCGAACCCAGCACCTTCTGGTTGTGAGCCGTGCCACTTAACCACTAGGCCACGCCGTCCCCAAGAATGCGCAATGAAGATGTGAGAAGAATAGTTGAAGTGAGACCCTGTTCTCAATATATTGATGAAGAGAGAATCAATTGGTTCGGCCACCTAATGAGAATGTATCCTGACCAACTACCCATGTGCGACTATAACGCACGACGTTCCGGTTCCGCAGCCGTGGCAGACGGAGAACTAGATGAGTAGGAAATGTCGTAGATATTCTAAATCATCATAGGATGACGACCACTTCAGCGACACATCTGATCCGGACAGAAAACTACTGCTCCTCACACGACGCCTCACGGCACAAGTGGATAAGATAAGACGTTTCGAGCGCCCCTCGTATCTTGTTATGTTTCCCTTCGTATCTTGTTATGTTTGTGTTTATAGTCTTTCAACTCTGATGGTTATTTTTCTGTTTATTCTGCAGGGTGGCGTGCCGGTTGATGAGTTTGGCTTGCCTCAAATACCGCAAGGAGCTAAATGAGATGTACCATCCTCTACATCATCATGATCATCCGTATCATCTTTAACCTTTAGCGCGCGGTTGTGCAACACATTTTGACACATTCTGCCTACAAATTGGGAGAAAAAAGATTTGTCATGTACAGAGACCCTACCCATAGCCATTTTTTAATGCTGAATACGTCACATTCATCTGCACAGTTTTTCTCGCTGGTAAAAGAATTGAATGTTAGATTACAAATTTATTTTGAACGATATACCTTCTTATATCGACCAATTGGAGCCGGATGAATTTTTGAGAAAGACGAAGTAGGTTGTTGGGAAAGATCTTTCTCGGGTAGATCTGTTTATTTTATTTGTTTAGATGTAATAATTACGTTTGAATTGGAAACTAACAGTTGTGTCGATATTATAAGCACAGTATCGATACGTTGTTGTGGTTTCCATGGATTTCTATCGGAGCGACTAGGCCTAGCAGTCGAGTCCAAATATTGTTTTTTTAAATACATTTTCACCTTCGTCTTCTTGTATCTCAGAAACCAACAAAAACACAACAAAAACAATAACACCAACAAAGTTCTTTATTCAATTGTGTCCTTACACACAAGAAAATCATATTTATTGACCAACAAGCAGAAAAGTTAAAAGCTTTGAAAGTCGAACTACCATAGCGAATTATAAAGTTGCTAAAATTTTTGCAAAATTAATGTAGCGTGCTAAAGGTTAAATTAAAGCATTTGAGCACCCTGTGGAGCACATGCCTTCAGCTAATACACACCAATCCCCCCTGTCCTCTGCCATCTGTTCCAGGTCACTCCACGCCATCCTTATTTCTTGTTTGTACCGAGATCTCTGCGGATGTATTTTTTGTCACTCTTTGTCCTGTAAAGCTATCAGCTGGCTTTCTAATTGACTTTCCTATCCAATGCCAGCATCTTCTAAGAACCTCCCATCTTTTTGTTTGTATGACTTTTTCATACAGTTCCATATCAGTGATTACAACATACAACCCCTTTTCAGTTCGTGCTAATTTTGTTAGTTTGCGTATTTCAGCCCTGACCAAAATGGCAGAATTCAATGCATCAAAGTTTTATTCAAAATAAAATTCATTTTTATTGAGAAAATTGAGCACAAATTACAGGCAAAATATCATAAGACACATAATGAACTTATTCCTTTCCAGTTTACAAAATTACGTCTATTTCCTGTATCTGCATAATTTTTCAGCACATCATGTTCCGACTTGGTTGTTAATTTTGAGAACCTCAAATCTTTTTTTTTTTGGTTTTATATATATATGTATTGTGTCTAGAGACATATATTAATAAAGAACTTGTTGGTGTTATTGTGTGTATGTTAGTTTCTGAGATACAAGAAGATGATAGTGGTGAAAAATAGCACAAACATAAAGACTCACCTGGTAGCGGCATCCCTTGGTTAAGAAAAGAAAATTAAAAGTTTGCAGAAATGCAAACTAATTCTACTATTGATGTTTACCATAATGGCTACGTCTGTCACTTCAGCTATAAACTCAATTATTATATCTACATAAACAAACTAAATAGATCTATCTCAGAAAAATCTTTTGCAGAAACTTAACTCCCCCATTCTCAATAATGGGTGAACCTTCAGAAGAAATCCTTTTCAAAATCTAAAACAAATTTCAAAATCGGCTTTATTTTCGTCTAACCGTGCATGACGGAAGTTGGAACTCTTTACAATCAAAAGGGCAGTATGTTCAGCCATTTCTATGGCATTAGCCTGGTAGTTTGTATACGATAAAGTGATGGCCCTAGAGTTGGCGGTGTACAACGCCAGTGGAACGTGGCCAAATTGTCGTAATCTCACGGCGTTCACACAGGAAAGGTTAAACTATCTATGGCAAGAAGTATTTATAATAAAGATTATATATTTGTACGATGCGCTAAGTGACATGAATGCGGAGGTGGAAATTGGAGAGAATAATTTTGCCGTACTGACACCGTCGCGTTTCGCAGATATATAGTTAATTCATTTACACATACCTTTCGTATTATGTGTCAAAGTCTGAATCGATGTCTATGTTGAATTCATGTAATCATTAATAATGTTTGATTAGACGTCTGAGGCCCATTGCGTCGGTCGGCCACATCTAAGCCCCACTGCTGTGGCGTGGTTCCAGGGCGGAGGTGGAGGCTGCTATCTGTTAAAGCCATACTGTGCAGGGACAGCCTCTTCTTCACCTCCAGCCGATCGAGGGGAAGTTAATTGGCGCCGAAGAATGAATTGTGTAGTTTCTTGTGGGCCGGGGTTTCCTCGTCCAGTCGTACAACATGACCGAACAACGAAACATGGCTGCGGTCAAGTGTTTCTAAGATTGAGTGGAGGCCTGTTTTTTAGCAGAGACCTCCACATTGCGAATGTAGTCATGCCATTGGATGCTCAGAATACAACGCTGGTTGCGCATGTGGAAGGTCTCCAGTCTCGACATGCCATATTTCATCAATGTCCAGGTTTCGGAGCTGTAGAGCAGAACTGGGACCAGGCAAGATTGGTAGATGTGGAATTTTGTTTCATTGGATGACAAAAAAAATCAATCAATTCCACTTTTGTTGCAATAAATGAGTGGACTTCCAAATACCATAACACACGCAGGAATCGGCCTATCGTAAATAATCGTACAGTTGAACGTCAATAAACGGACACAACCATCGTGGAGGGCTGTTTAAAAAAAAATGAAATTCAGCAAAGTAGATCATGAAATACATGTTTCAGAGATCTATTTTGGTCCAGACGGACAGCCATTATTAGATGTCTGCGGCCAGTTCCGTGCGATACAAGCAATAAAGAGTTAATGACATACCGTTATCCTCTATTCACCTCCCATTCTGCTGTTTGTCTGACTGATTCATGCAGTTCCAGGTGACTGATTTTATCGTACTATTTCAACCCTGCACAAGCATTCATTTATGAAACTATATTTGTTGTTCTCTATGTTTCACAGCTACATAATAGAACTGACAACATTGAAGTTGATTAGAAATTTTTTTATTTCAACATCTGCTCGGTTCTTTCCAATAGTTTCGCATTACTGATTTTATCATTCATTACCAAGTTCTGCATTCTACTTGGACAAATGTGCCCCATGCCCTTTTGCGAAGCTGACAAAAGGGGAACTGACGGATGCTCGACTTTGTCTCGGATTCCTGTATTTGTGGAAGGGTTTTGGTACCAGCTCAGCACTGCACTGAGTGTAGTATACTGTGTACTGCGCTGAAGGCGTCCAGTGTACAGGTGTGGAGTCCTTATCGTAGAGGGGATATAAACATGCTGGAAAGGATACAAAGAAGAGCGAAAAAACTGATAGTGGGATTCCAGAATTAAAGTCACGAGGAAAGACTCAGAAAAACCGGCATACAGTGTCTAGAAAAGAGAAAAATTCGAGGTGATTTAATCCAGGTTTATAAGATAATCAAAGGAAAGGATAATTTAGACTATAACAAGTTTTCCAAAGTGCAGCCACAAATTAACTTAAGAAAGGTCCAGATTACATATTAGGACATTTGTTTTTTTAAGTCAGAGAGTGGTGAATGATTAGAATGCGCATTGCTACATTAAATAGTGGAGGCAGGGTCAATTAATGTATTCAAGAATAGATGGGATGCACATAGTTATTTTTAGATCAAGTGAAAATTTAAGAAACTTCTTCGTACATTGTCAGACATCAACTTGAAATTGTTCGAAGAAAGTAGTGGTCATTCTGAGGGTGTCGACACTGCCATAGAGCTTGTCTAGTGTTGGCACCGGTGATGGCCACATGTGCTTTCTCTGGTCTTCGTATGTCGGGCAATTTTGCAGCAGATGTTCAGGGGTCATTTTCCCTGTACCACAGGTGAATTTGTCAGTAGCGCCTATGTAATGTTGAATATTAAAGAAAGTGGTTGTATACAGACTCTGCAGTATAAAGTAGTTAAGTTAAGTTAAGCATTGTACTTGGGGAAATGTGTCACATGCTCTATTGCAAAACTGAAACACGTTGGAACTGATCGATACAGAAATCCTCTTGAGGCCCCAAATGTAAGGTCGGCCAGGGGCTCCTCAGAGTTGTTTAGCTCGGCATCGACATTGCACTGTGCTCGCTGCTGAAGACGCCGAACATAGGGGCTTGGCTGAATAGATGGGGAATACTGGGAGAGGAATCTACCAGCATATGGCCATCCCAAAGACACATCAACCTCCTGAAAAGGAGAGATCAAAGCACCATTTTCCGACTTTGCACTTAACATATACAGCTTAACAGTCACTTGAACAGAATCGAACTTGAACAAATTCCAGAGTGCCGGCTGTTGAACATCATCTTTTTTAATGTCCGGTGTCAGGAAAGAGCTTCTTCCTCCGATATCAGACAAATCGAACACTTTGTACGGAACTAATTACCAGCTCACAAACACTTGTAGATACCACTATATGACATTAGGCGATAGGGCTGGAGCCAACAGGCTGCTGAATCAGTAACCAATCAACCAACTGATAGCTTTGGTCGGGAAGAGATCAGTTACATTTTTGTGGTTGGAAGGAGAGCCACAGGAACCCAAGAACTTAAATCTAGAATCTCCAAAAGCTTTTGTTGTTGTTGTTTAATGCCCATAATGAGTAGGTCTACTCTTTTTGTGCGCCCTGAAAAGGACGTTACGTGGCCGGTTGCAGTAGCTATCCTCACATTCCGATGAAGGTGGATGGCGGTCCTCCAGGCGGTTGGGCTATGCTTGGCTTCATCTGCGTACCGCTCACTACTATGGGGATCATGTCAATCCCTTACCTTGTTAGCCAGGCTCCCATTAAAAACAGCTCGTTTCCAGAGAGGACTATGAGAAAGCCGAGGTGAGGGTCTTGGCCAGTATATTTTGCCTGATCCTGACTAACATGTCTGATCAGTATGTTGTACCCGACCAGACGTTAGTCCACCCGAGCTAATCCCTAAGGTAGTCTGATTAGAATAAAAAGATTACTTACTGTCGCCACCTCAAACTGTCCAAAACCTGTGTATCTTTCTCTTAAGTCTTTGCCGTACATTTCCGAACATCTGTCCAATGCATCTTACTGTAACTTAACTTCTTTATACTATTTTAGAAGACTCTGCAGAGTCTGTATACAACCAGTTTCTTCTATATCACTTGATCTAAGAACTATGTGCATCCAATCTATTTTTAAATGCATTAACCCTTTGAACCCTTGCTACCAAGTCCGTTAAATCCCATTTCCCTGTGCTACTGAGAAAATACGCACAATGTAGACATTTGAGTAAAGCTATTTACCATGACAAAACTCTAATTTAGTTATTCTATCTAAAATTGACTGATCTGCTAATCCTCAATGTTCCTACTTCAGTAGAGTGGGGAATATATAAACAAAATTGACTTGATACATTATGTGGGATACCCCCCAGGACCGTAGGCTGATCCTCCGAGGAACAGATCTAGCTTGATCCTAATCAATGAAAGAATGATAATTCGAATCACACTGATCCTTTTCAGAATAATCATCATCTAAATACAATTTATCAGCATTCAAAATACTTGAAATGACTTTCAACAACTTGATGTATTGTTAGCCTTTTAAGCAATTTCAGACCAGAGGCACTGAGGACTGCGGTAGAAGCAATGCTGACAGGCAAAAGCAATGAAAGCCAGATAGTCCTGTTTACAGATGCCCTGGCCGTAGTCACAGCACTAAAAAGCCAGAAAAATACTGAACTTAATGATTTAAGAGCAGTACTCTGTCAACTGTGCCAGCAGTCCGCACCAAAAAGAGTAGTGGTACAGTGGGTTCCATCCCACTGTAACATCCAAAGCAATGAGGAGGCAGACAGACTGGCAAAAGAAGGTGCAAGACTACCACAACCAGATTCTAGTGTGACCTACGAAGAGTCCAAAAGGCTTATTAGGGCCAGATACATGGTCAAATGGGAAACAGAACATACTGGTTACACAAAAAATGATGCCTATTACAAGTTGAACAGATCAGAGCAGGTCGTGGTCTTCAGACTCCGCACAGGCCACAACAGACTGAGGTACCACCTATTCAATAAACTGAAGATAGGTGGCACTGACGAATGCACTTGTGGTACCGGGAAAATGACCGCTGAACATCTGCAAAACTGCCTGACATACGAGAACCAGAGAAAGCACATGTGGCCATCACCAGTGGCAACACTAGACAAGCTCTATGGCAGTGTCGACAGCCTCAGGATGACCGCTGCTTTTTTCGAAAAAATACAGGTTGACGTCTGACAGCGTACGAAGAAGAAGAAGAAGTTAACCTTTTAGAATGGCCATTTCCTGAATTTGTTAAACCCTTTTTCATCACGAAAATTATCAAAATTATAGTGAAGGCATGCTTCGATATTTGAGATGCCATATTTGTTATTTCCAGAATTGTGTGTATTGTGTAGTCGCCACTATAATACAGCTTATATCCAAGCTGTACAGCCCAAAATATGCCTTAAAATAATGGTCATCGATATACACATCCTGATATATGTGTGTCACCGGTTGAAAGGCTAAACTGACTGTGCCCCCACTATTTCCTGTGGCAATGCATTCCAAGCATTCACCATTCTGATAATAAAAATATTTCCTAGTATCTAATCTGGACCATTCTTTTACCCATAACACCTTAAAACTTGCTGCCGATGACGAATGTGTCGGACCGAATGGTGCAAATATCGCGCAGTCAAGCTGTAAACTAGCGACACAACGTATTCCGATCTCTGGACTACATTCTGCTACTTACAAAGTCCTGTTCAGGGCTTGGTAGTGGGAGATTGAGAACGTTCAGGGCTTGGTAGTGGGAGATTGAGAATGTTCAGGGCTTGGTAGCGGGAGGAGGTTGAGAACATCAGGGCTTGGTAGTAGGAGATTGAGAATGTTCAGGGCTTGGTAGCGGGAGGTTGAGAACATCAGGGCTTGGTTGCGGGAGATTGAGAACGTTTAGGGCTTGGTAGCGGGAGGAGGTTGAGAACATCAGGGCTTGGTAGTGGGAGATTGAGAACGTTTAGGGCTTGGTAGCGGGAGGTTGAGAACGTTCAGGGCTTGGTAGCGGGAGATTGAGAACGAACATTGAAGAAGAACCCTTAGCCTCAAAGCTATCAGTGATCTCACTTGTTTCAGGCTCACCTTCTCCATGAAAGCCGCCATCGTCCTCATATTTGTGGCTCATCTGCTCTGATTAGTTAAAGGGAAAGCACTTCAACTGTTTTTCCGATGATTTCAGCCATGTTAATGAGCGAAGTGTTAATTAATTTGTGGCTGTGCCCTGTTGTTCTTATAGGCGGCTGTACTTTGAAAAAACTTGTTGTAGTCTAATTTATCCTTTCCGTTGATTATCTGATTAACCTGTATTAAGTCACCTCAAATTCTTTTCTTTTCTAAATACAGTTTTTCTAAATCTTTCCTCATCCTCTCTCTTCTTTGTATCCTTTCCAGCATGTTTATATCCCTTCTATGATAATGACTCCACACCTGTACACAGTTCTCAAATCTAGGTCTAACTAATGCTTTATACAGTTTGACTATCAACTCCTATGTTTAATATTTATTTTTGTCATACCTAACATTGCATTTACCTTTTTCACTGCTACCTGGACTTGCTCACTCACCTTACCTGTATGATCTATTATA
The DNA here is from genome assembly GCA_036924085.1 of Ariolimax columbianus. Lineage (NCBI taxonomy): Eukaryota > Metazoa > Mollusca > Gastropoda > Stylommatophora > Arionidae > Ariolimax > Ariolimax columbianus. Next base: position 19,474,376 of record JAVGWX010000025.1, on the reverse strand, counting down.
ACCCCTAGGTCCCTTTCCTTATCTATCTTTCTAATATTGTTCTCGTCCATTCTGTAATCATGTTCCATATTTGATCTACCCACTACATTTATCTACATTTAACTCCATTTGCACTTTCAGATCATTCCCAAATTCTCTTTCTTACTTCGAGATCTGTTTTCTGCGGGCATATGCCCACGAGCATCGTTCGATTGAATCCTATTGCCATACCATTTTGGAGTTATTATAATTAATTTATAGGGTGCAATAATTCCACTTTTTGCTACCAAACATAGACCATTTGAAAATATAGGGTGGCTTTATTGTATCATAGAGACATAATTATTTATTGTGTAAATAATATGTGATTTGAAATGTCTGTGAATGATTATGTAACAGGTGTTATAAATTGAATACCATTCAGTTTGTTCATTTGTAATTTTTGGGAACATGTGGTTGAAGATTAATTAATTTTGTCTCTTCTGTAATATCTTCTTTGTCGTTCGTTCTCAATCTCCCGCTAACAAGTCCTGAAAAGAGCTTTGAGAGCAGCAGGATGTAGTCTGGAATATGTTGTGTCGGAGTTTACAGCATGACTGCGATATTTCCACCTCTCTGTCCGACTTCAGCAGCCATTTTTGGGTACAGTTAGCCTTATTTCTTCGATCCATTCTCTTTAGCCAGTCTGCCTTGTTGCAGCCTGTTATCCAGGATCACCGCGTAGAGGTGTAGAAGGGTCTTGGCAACTCTGGGTTGATGGTCCTGATGCTAGCAGTCAGCTTTGGGTCGCTGATCGCTACAAACTCATGAACTGAAAAGCATCTTGACCCCCTTCTGTAATATGTAATCCTGGTATTCAATCAGGCATGTGGTACCGAAGAAGGAACACATTGCATGAGCTGACCAGCAGCATCGCTGGGCTGGTGGGTCTCTGGACTTTCTTCCCACTCCAGGCCAAAGCCAGAAATGTATTGTCCTGATATTAAGTCATTGAGGGCGTGCATTAGCAACGCTCTGAGGTACCGCAGTATAGTTCACTGTGCTCATTAACCCTTTACAATCCTAATTCTCCATTGCAATCGACTAGAGTAGCACCCCTTACAGTCAGATCTCTCTGAAGCGACATGTAGCATATCAACCGCTTCTTGTTATTTGGCTTAGCTTGGCTTCGTTCGTTCTCAATCTCTCGCTACCAAACTCTGAAAGGGCTTAAGTAGCAGAATGTAGTCCATGGGACGGAATGCATTGTATCGTAGTTTACAGTTTGACTGCAATATTTTCACCTTTCGGTCCAACACATCCGACTTCAGCAAGCATTTTTTGAGTACCGGGTTAGCATTCCCTCTTCGATCCCTTCTCCTTAGCCAGTCTGCCCTGCTGCAGCCTGTTATTCAGGATGAGGAGGTGTAAAAGGGTTTTGGCAGCCCTGACGCTAGCAGTCAGCTATGGGTCGCAGACCACTGCAGCTATGCAATTTAGCTAAATTTGATTTATAAACAAAAGCTGAATATTAAAATTTAAAAATCATCATTTTAGTTTTAATTACTTTTTTTGGTTAATCATGAAACTTAAAATTACTGTTTTTGTCTTGGACATAAAGACAGTTCATTTCAAACCCCATCTCCGTATCGAAGGTCGGCCGCAAAGGATCTCCAGTATACTCTATCTCTTGCCGTTATGGTGCAGTCTGACAAGTTTTTTTCCAGTTTATCATCTGATGTGATAGGCCATTGGGGTAGGGGGGGGGGGGGGGGGGGGGGAGATAGTGAAAGAGGAAACTGTCTGGTCAAGGAAATAATTCTGATCAGAATATATTAGTCAGGGTCAGGTGAAACATACTGATCAGACTAGACTATGTTAGTCAGGGTCAGGTGAAACATACTGATCAGACTATGTTAGTCAGGGTCAGGTTAAACATACTGATCAGACTATGTTAGTCAGGGTCAGTTGAAACATACTGATAGTCAGGGCCAGGTGAAACATACTGATCAGACTATGTTAGTCAGGGTCAGGTGAAACATACTGATAGTCAGGGCCAGGTGAAACATGCTGATCAGATTATATTAGTCAGGGCCAGGTGAAACATACTGATCAGACTATGTTAGTCAGGGCCAGGTGAAATATACTGATCACTTCTGTCGGGAAACAGCAAGTCTGGCTGCTAATGAGGTGTCTAACCAGAGTCATATCTATCCTATTTTAAAAATAAAATCAACAATAGCAGCATCCTCACCTCCAGGGTAGTTAAGGCAACAATCAACACAAGAGTCATCATTCATATTTTATTTACAAGCTTCAATGTTTTACACATTTGTAATAAGTTAGAAATATTGTGCATCATATGTACATGTTTGTATCACATGGGTTCTCTAATATTGAATATGTGAAGGTAGCCACTTATCAGGTACTGCCAATGGGGATAAAGTGTTGTGTTACTAGAGTATACATATTCCTGATAGCCCAGTCTTAAAGGTTCCTATATGATAGCTTGCTTTAGTCCAGGTACATAAGTTCCTCTATGATTGCTTTAGTCCAGTCATATAGGTTCCTCTATAGAAATTTAGCCCAGTCATATTGGTTCCTCTATGGTAGTTTAGTCCAGTCGTATAGGTTGCTCTATGATAGCTTAGCCCAGTCTTATAGGTTCCTCTATGGAAGTTTAATCCAGTCATATACGTTCTTCTATGATAGCTTTAGTCTGAGAGATCTATGTTTCTCTTATGGCTCTGATAGCCTTCTAGTCTGAGATATATGTTTCTCTTATGGCTCTGATAGCCTTCTAGTCTGAGATATCCATGTTTCTCTCATGTCTCTGATAGTCTTCTAGTCTGAGATATCTGTGTTTCTCTAATAGCCTTCTAGTCTCAGATATCTGCATTTCTCTAATAGCCTTCTAGTCTGATATCTATTTTTCTCTCATGTCTCTGATAGCCTTCTAGTCTGAGATATCTATGTTTCTCTCATGTCTCTGATAGCCTTCTAGTCTGAGATATCTATGTTTCTCTCATGTCTCTGATAGCCTTCTAGTCTGAGATATCTATTTTTCGCTTATGGCTCCCATAACTTCCTGGTCTGATAAAACGTTTCTCTCTGATGGTCTATACTTTTCTTTCTGAAGCTCTAGTTTAAGATATTTGATCTCTATACGTGTTTGATTGGTCCAGTCAAATTGTCTCATTGGTCTAGTCTCTCTCCGATGGTCTAGTATCTGATAATCTAGTCTCATATAATTTCTTGTCTACGATCAGTAGCAAAGCCTTTATAATAGACAGGATAGGCTGAGCTAGTTTTGAAGAAATAGAGAAGACATCCCTTTGCATAAAATAAATTTGAAATTGTAATGGTAATTTCTGTTTCAGCATAATGGCCTGTTAGCAATTTATTAGTTACTATTGGAAAGGTAAGCTGATTGCATCCAGCCTAACACAGCATATGAATCAGGTCAATTGGTAGCTAGGAAACAGTCATTACGGCGCTACTTTTTCCTCACAGCCAACTAGCCACAAATTAAGCCAGATTTCAAGCTCTTAAAGTGCATTTCAATTGTTATTTTAGTGCAATTTTGTTTAGTTTTCACAAGGTAAAGAAGAGGGTGATTTATATTTTGTTCCAAAAATGAAACAGACGCTTAGAACTGATTTACGAGACAACGTAGCCAACTGTGCAGAAGTAAATCGACAGCATGGGTTTCAACTACCTCACTCAGCGCAAAACAAAAGTACTTTTCAACATTTATTTCGATATCGTTAGGTTCATGACGCAGATTACTCTCAAATTATCATACCGCTTCGCTACTGTCTACGGTGGTCTCAATACTTTCTCTGATTATATAGCCTTGTCATGTTTTTTACAATAGGATTCCCTCCAATTTTCTGTATGGTAGGCTTTCTTTGCCGAGTCCCGTGGTAGTTTTTACATTGCAAATAAATATCAGGAGTGAGTGAATGAGTCAAAAGTAGATAAAAGACATTATCTGTACAAGAATTGCGACTCATTGCAGCCCCTGAAATAATGTATGGTTCATTAATAAATATTTTTCGTCCGTTCTAAACCTCCCATTACGAAACCCTGGAAAGGGATTTGCAAGTAGGATTTTGTTTAGAGAATGCAATGCGTTGTATTGAAGTTTACTGCTTTGACTGCAATATTTGCACCTTTCGGTAAGCCTTCCTTCTTTGATCCCTTCCCTGTTATCCAGGATCACATTTATAGAGGTGGAGAAGGGTTTTGGCAGTTCTGGTTCACTAGAAGTCAGATTTGGGTCACTGACCACTACATCTCATGCACTGTTCAGCGTTTTGATTACACCAACCGCCATACTATTTAGCTGTTATAACCCAAATTTTTTTAAATACCGAGTTAGCCTTCCTTCTTCGATTTATTACATTTAAAACATAGGACCAGCCTGTAACGTTATATCAAGGCGGATCGGACTAGCTGCGTCCGCTATGCACGACCTCCTACATGTGTGGAGTAATGGCAAGTTCTGCATGAGCACATTGTGAGAATGCAACCAGACCACATTGTTCATGCAGCCTTCTAGAACAATATGAAGAAGAGTGAGAGATAGCCGAGGAAAAAATGGATAGACAGCGTAAACGATACTTGCTGTAAAATGGGGCAAAATATCACTCAGGTCACAAGAGAGGCGAAAGACATGCCACGACACTGGACATAAGAAAGCAAAATATCACTCAGGTCACAAGAGAGGCAAAAGATATGCCACGACACTGGACATAAGAAAGCAAAATATCATTCAGGTCACAAGAGAGGCAAAAGATATGCCACGACACTGGACAAAAGAAAGCAAAATATCACTCAGGTCACAAGAGAGGCAAAAGATATGCCACGACACTGGACATAAGAAAGCAAAATATCACTCAGGTCACAAGAGAGGCGAAAGATATGCCACGACACTGGACAAAAGAAAGTGAGAAGACAAAAGAAGAAGAAAAATGTATAGATGGCATTGAAAATATTATGAGGCTACTTTTTTTCTTCCATCTTGCACGTGGTCGCTCCTTCGCAGTGCTGGTTTTCATTGCTCCAGGGTTAACGAAGAAAAGTGAACAGTCGCCAACAGAGCAATAAATCTACGTTCTACAGAGCTCAAGAGACAGTACCGTAGCAACTCTTAGACACACGTGTACACAGATGGGTCTGCTTCGGTGAGCAACTCTTGGACACACATGTACACAGATGGGTCTGCTTCGGTGAGCGATAAAAGGGGAGGCAGTGGAATTCTACATGGAATTTACACTCAAATGGCGACATAGAAAATCACTCCAAACCAACAAGAGAGACGTACCAATTTCAGAGCTGAAGCAAAAACTGTTCATGCAGCAACTCAGATTCTTATCAGCCAAAATATAAATACAAGGAAAACGGTCATTCTAACAGACTCCAGGAGTGTACTCCAAGCCATCTCAAGCCACAAACAAGATAGACTCTAACATGAAATAAAATACAACATAGCATTGCTGTCTCAAAATACAGATTTAGTCCTAAAATGGATTCCGGCCCACTGTGGGCCTTGGAAACGAGAAAGCAGATGAGCTCGCAAAAAGCCGGAAGTGGTGGCAAGCAGATTCCACATCCACAGAGCTATAAAGAAGCAAAAACACTCATCAAATGATCCATGAGGTCGGAATGGAGAGACCAGCACAAAAAATACACACCAGAAAATGAGAGCATAGACAAACTTGTCAGAGATGGGCAGACAAAGATCTTCAGACTCAGAACAAGACATTGCAGACTCAAGGCCCACCTCCACAGAATGGGTCTCAGAGACACCACCACGTGCGATTGTGGAGCACCCAAGCGAACACCAGAACATATCCTGCAAGAATGCCCTACCGATGCAGACCAAAGAAACAGCCTGGCCATGCACGACCATGCTCGAAAAACTGTGGTGGACTGGCGAAGACCTGAAACGTACGTCTCCTTCGTGAACCTCACCGAACTAGCAGTACAGCATCAGTTGATCGATGATGAAGAAGAAGAAGAACCAGCCCCTGGGTTTAACCAATCAAAATAGTTGATAAGATGGACATAACATGTACCCTGGTGTGTAAGAAACATGATGACCTCATATTAATGGTCAGGGGACGGCGTAGGCTAGGTTGCTTGTAGATCCGAAGGTCACGGGTTTAAATCACAGCGGAGACCGGGATATTTTCACGTGGATCTTCTGATAAAAATTGCCTTGATCTCTGGGTAGTGAGATCGGACTCCCGTGTTCAGCGTCGAGCACATTAAAAATCCCTTGGCAGTTAAAAATCGAAACGAGTAGGCCTAACAGCACTGCCCGGACAAAAATTCAAAATACTAGTTAAAAATCTACCCAAGTTAATTGTACCTTCCCCCAGGCCTAGTAAGCCACAAAAAGTTTTGAAATACCTACTTCGGATAGCCTTTGGCTACCTGGCAACAGACATTAACATGCCTGTTTGAATACCAGGATTCCAAGTATGATTCTCCCACACTAAGGTACGTCCATGACAAATTTCATTGAATTACTTTCATTGGTTTAAAAGTTGTAATGGAAAACCAGGGACCGGTAGTGAGCAGGACACAGCTCAATTACCGTTACTTGAATGATGAGGCCGCTACTAGCAGCTTGGAAGGTTACAGTGGCTCTACTCTATGGTACCACTCAGGTAATAAATAAATAAATTAATGATTCTATTACAATATTTGAGTTGCGTATGGGTTATGATTCAGAGAACGGGTCAAAATATAATTTACAAAACATTGTCAAAAAACATTAAATTTTAAATTTGCTATAAATGTTAGTCTGCAAAATTTAGGATATATCAAAATTCAACAATATATATACACACAAAAATGATGGTAAGTCAGTAAGTAGGTCACACACTGACATGGGATAGCTGTAAAATGGTAGCGGTAGTTTCAAAGGTGTCATTAGGTGGCAGTTGCTTCTTCTTTGATCAACTGATGGTACACTTCTTGACCGGTGATCAACTGATGGTACACTTCTTGACCTGCGATCAACTGATGGTACACTTCTTGACCAGCGATCAACTGATGGTATACTTCTTGACCAATGATCAACTGATGGTACACTTCTTGACCAATAATCAACTGATGGTACACTTCTTGACCGGTGATCAACTGATGGTATACTTCTTGACCAATGATCAACTGATGGTACAATTCTTGACCGGTGATCAACTGATGGTACACTTCTTGACCGGTGATCAACTGATGGTACACTTCTTGACCAATTATCAACTGATGGTACACTTCTTGACCAGTGATCAACTGATTGTACACTTCTTGACCGGCGATCAACTGATGGTTCACTTCTTGACCAGTGATCAACTGATGGTACACTTCTTGACCGGTTGGAACTACGGACCTTTATGCCTGTGGCACAGCAGAAACACATTTTGCAGTCCTGCCCATCGTAGAACGACAAAAGAGGTAGCGTTTGGCAACAGCCAAGTGTCCTTCCACGAGAAGCAGTACGGACGTGCACGGAGCCTCAAGTCGACAGTTGCCTTCGTTAGAATCATTGAAGTCGAGTGAGGAAAAAGAAGAAGAAATTGAAACAAACTTTACAATGTAAGCTATTTTCATTATTAAAAAATGAAGTTTTTTTTGTAGTACTCCGATATAATATGTTTCAGAGGGCCAAACTGAATAAAAATGTTTGACGGTATTTGTGACGAGAAAAGAAGGAGGCATGACACAAAATTTACGAGCGACATTCCTTGTTCTACGAAGCGTAGGACCACCTCTTCATACTGTGTCAAAGTACTATACATGTTCTTGCTGTGGTCTTTACTACAGCAATGTGTTTTACATGATGAGGCTGCTAACTACATGCACAACCCTCATTAGAATCCTAGTACGTTTTCCCAGAATCGAAAGAAGACATTACTGTAGTTGGCATTTCTTCATGAACTAATTCAATCATTATATACTTCATGAGCAGAAACAATCCACTACAGATTTCATGAACTAATTCAATCATTACATACTTCGTGAGCAGAAACAATCCACTACAGATTTCATGAACTAATTCAATCATTATATACTTCATGAGCAGAAACAATCCACTACAGATTTCATGAACTAATTCAAACATTACAGATTTCAGGAACAAATTCAATCATTAATGATTTCTTCATGAGCAAAAACAATCCTTACATACTTCACGAGCAAAGACAATCATTACTGATTTCTTCCTGCTGAATGCAGATGTGTTGGACTGAAAGTTGAAAATATCTCAGTCAAGCTGTAAATTAGCGACACAACGGCATTCTGTTCGCTGGACTTGCATCCTGCCACTTGCAAAGCCCTGTTCAGGGCTCGGTAGTGGGAGTTTGAGAACGAACGCAGAAGAACTGATTTCTTCATGAACAAATTCAATCATTACGTACTGCATGAACAAATTCAATCATTATGTGAACAAATTCAATCATTACATACTTTACAAAACAAATTCTAACATTACAAATTTATCCATGAACAAATTCAATCATTACACATTACTTCATGAACAAATGCAATCAATACATACTTCATGGACAAATACAATCATTACTTGAACAAATTCAATAATTACATGAACAAATTCAATTATTACAAATTTCTTCATGAACAAATTCAATCATTACGAGATAAAATTCAATCATTACAAAATTCTTCATTAACAAATTCTATCATTACATGAACAAATTCAATTATTACAAATTTCTTCATGAACAAATTCAATCATTACGAGATAAAATTCAATTATTACAAATTTCTTCACTAACAAATTCAATCATTACGTACTTTAAGAACAAATACAATCATTATAGGACAAGCAAGAAACAGGAGTAACATATGTGCTTATGTCCCTAAATCTGAGACACGTGTTTCGGGTCAGGGATTCTCAACCTAGGCTATCTCGTTAATCTGGACCAGGTTTTTAAATTCAGGAACAACAACTCCCAGACGTCAGTGCTTTGATGAGCTGATGATCTTGGTGTCCGATGGTTTCTGCGGAGACTTCTGGCTCGGTTCATTGCAGCCTTGCTGTTGGATGTTGTATGGGGAGTTCTCTTCTCCTAGCAGCCAGTAGGTGACTATAGAGCCCTTGCCCTGTAAACAAAATGGAATCGGTGGAAAGTTTTGTTAGTTTTTGATCTACTTCTGACGTTGTTGTTGTTTCAAATGCGCATAATGAGAAGGTTACTCTTTTGTGTGCCCTGAAAAGGATGTTAAGTGACGGGTTGCAGTAGCTTTCCTCACATCCCGAGCGTGCTGATGAAGGTGGACGTGGTCCTTCAGGCGGTTGTGCTATGCTTGGCTTCATCTGCATGTCGCTTACTACTACGGAGATCACGACGATCCCTCACCTCATTAGCCAGGCTGCAAAGAAAACATTCCGTTTCCAGGGAGGACTACAAGGAAGCTGAGGTGAGAGTCTTGGCCAGTATATTTTGCCTGACTAACATGCCCGATCAGTATGTTTTGCCTGACCCTGACTAACATGTCTTGGCTTGGCTGTTCTCAAACCCTGAAAGGGCTTAAGTAGCAGAATGTAGTCCAGAGAACGGAATGCGTTGTGTCGTAGTTTACAGCTTGGCTGCGATATTTGCACCTTTCGGTCCAACACGCCTTGTTACAGCCTGTTATCCAGGATCACTGTGTGGATGTGTAGAAGCAGCTTTAGTTCGCTGGCCCTGACGCTAGAAGTCAGCTATGGGTCACTGACCACTGCAGCTCATGCGCTGCTTAGCATCTTGATCCTGAACATGTCTGATCAGTATATTTTGCCTGACCAGACGTTAGTCTTCCTTCTATCTGACGTTGATAATATCTACATTTAACTCTTTGAGGACGAGAGGCCACTGCCAGGGGCTGATTTTTCCTGTCGTCCAAGATGGGAAGCCACTGTCAGGGGCCGGTGAATTTAAGATGATATTTATTATGATACATATATACTTTTTCTATGTGACAGACTTTTTAGATACTTTAGAAAAGTAGGTTGATTATTTAGTTTCGTTTTAAATAAAAATGGTGAAATGAATCAATTTTTGTATACAAATTATTTGTTACTCGTTCTTAGTCGACCTGTACTTCTACAGGGGCAGATCCCAGCTCTGGTATGAGTTGGATGTAGCCGGGAGAAGGGTTTCCTGCTTAGCGGGCTAGGCTCAAGCACCTTAATACGCCGCTGTGTTGGGTCAGGTGTTTACGGAGGGGGGTTAACCGGTGTGCGAGTTCATCTTAATAGACTCAAACACTAGAGAAAAGTAGGCCCACAGCCTGTTAGGCACCATCTATGCTGCTCTAAACAAACCACCTAATCAAGGCTGGTGTTATGCCATGTCTAAAAACGGCTAGTCATCTCTTACGACATGCTCTCTGTGGGGCAGTGGTGCTATTATTGACCTTGTCATACACAAAGACCCAGGCAGACCACACAGGCTTTTTCTCTTGAAGTAGATTAAAGCCATTAAATGGGGTCAGACAAAATATACTGGCCAAGACCGTCACCTCGGCTTTGTTGATGTTGACTTTGGGAGGGTCAGATATTTGTAAATCTCTTCCCCAGTTTTACCTATTTGCCCAACTGTTCAGCCAAACCTTTCTCATCGCAGTTTAATCTACAATAAGTTATATCTTTTCAACTTTAGGTATTGCTTTTGGGGAAGGGGGAGAGGCGGGCAACAGTCACCTTACCTTCATTTCAACAGCACCTCTAATCTCCAGATGGAATGTTCCAAACTGATCGAGAATCTCTTTAGTGTTTGGACTTACGTGGATCCGTAGTGCTGAAAGAAATACATGACAAGACAGAATGGATAATGCTGATGGTAATGAAATATACTATGCATTTGGGAAGTACTATAGCCATGACCAGGACCTACGAGCCTCCCTCTTCAATTCCACTGTACTCCCTGTGATGTACTACGGACCCGAGACATGGACACTAACAAAATCACTGAAGGACAAATTTAGAGTGACCCAGGCCTCCCTTGAGAGACGCTTGGTCGGAATCACTCTCCAGAACCAACGTCTGCAAGGGCTCCACAATTCTGATATAAGACGATTGTCCCTGGTGAAGGATGTGGTAATCCATGCAGACAAGGCAAAACATAGATGGAGCACGGCGACAGCAGCCTCGTACCCCCGAGGCAAGAAGAGACCGCGAGGAAGACCTCCAATGCGTTGGTCAGACTCCCGTGCTGTGCGCTGCAACATTGAAGATGCCTCTAGAGGACCACTTACCACCACGCACTGGACTCCTAAGCCCAAGACAGAGTCTGCTGGAGACCCACAGCTACACCGAGGAATGGTTCACCAAGATCAAGACTATAGTAGTGTTCCGGTTTATGAACACCCATCCATACGAGGTGTGATCAAAAAGCATCTGGATTGGTATCACAATTTCAGAATAGTGGGATACAGACTGAAGTTGCTAGGCACAGGTTGGCCTTAGAAATATCACTCCTGCAAGCCGAAACATCGGCTTTCCAGAAAACCCAGGAGACGGTATATCGGCTTTTGCGAGTGTGTTCACAAAATAAGACATTTTCCAATTCCTAGTTCTCCAAAATCTTTTATTTTGGTTATTGGTGGAAGTCTAGATTTTGTACTTTCTGGAAGTGTTAGCATGTGTTTCGCTGAACAAATTTTTATTTTTGTGCTTTGAAACCCAATTTTGTTTTTTGAATCTAGCCCATGCCCTTTAAGTCAGACCAAATAGAGTTTTTATAGTACAAGCTCGGTAATGGTTAGATTATATTATTGCTAAGGGCAGTGATGATCAAGATATCAATCGTTCTGATAGCGATATTTAAATTTCTTTATCTAGTCTTAGTTCTAAGCCGAGCGATGAAAGTGAAACTAAATCTAATGACGAGGTGGCGATGCCCTCTTTTGTCTCAAACAATGGTAGTAACAATTCACAATTTCAGTAAAGGTTCAAGATTCTCCAGTGAACAGTTTGGTATATAATATCTGTTATTTCATGGAACTTTTATTGAAGAAAACCAGATCACAACTAAGTAATGCTGTGTTTGAGTTTTACATAAGAAAAATATTGCATCCAGAGGTCCAAAATATTTGGGAGTGGATGAGTTAATGTACACGTATCCCGAGTAACCCCGGCCTTGCTCCTCTGGTTTGATAGAAGCAGTGCTTTGTTCTTATGCATGTAAACCACAATCAACACAATGTTATGGCAAAGGAAAGAAAAATTGATCACTGAGTTTGCATAAGATTTTGTTAAAAACTTGGCGAAACATGGAGCATACAGCTAAGCACTTTGTGGGCCACTAATTAGTGGTCTCGAATGCAATTCTTCATCTACTTTCTTAGACATCACACGTCCACATCTCTGAGAAAGAATATTGTTATGAGGCGGGTTGTGTTGCATTGCGTTCTGCACCTGGTGTATCAATACATCTATCTTTAGCAAGCATTTCTTCGGGGCGGCTTCTCTAACCTCTGGCTGTATCCAGATTACATTACTGCAGTAGTTGCTTGTCATCAGTCCTAAGAAAGCGATTTTACTGGACTATTATATATACATGGACAGAGTGGTGCAGAGCTATGGCATGGAGATAAATTCAGAGAAAACAAAGCTGATCCCTAATAACACGGAAGGATTTACATCTGTGATAAAAGCAAATGGTCAGGAACTCAAAGTTTTACACTGTATCTGGGATCACTGGTCTCAAGGGCTCACAGCCTGAGATAGTTGCCAGAATAGCACAGACAACTGCGGCTCGCTCTCAGCATAAAAGACTAATGCGCTCATTGGGGCTCTCAATATTTGTGTATGCTTGTGAGACTTGGACCATTGGTGCTCTCTGTGAGACTTGGACCATTGGTGCTCTCAATATGTGTGTATACCTGTGAGACTTGGACCATTGGGGCTCTCTGTGAGACTTGGACCATTGGGGCTCTCAATATTTGTGTATGCCTGTGAGACGGACCATTGGTGCTCTCTGAGACTTGAACCATTGGTGCTCTCTGTGAGACTTGGACCATTGGTGCTCTCTGTGAGACTTGGACCATTGGTGCTCTCTGTGAGATTTGGACAATTGGGGCTCTCAATATTTGTGTATGAATGTGAGACTTGGACCATTGGTGCTCTCTATGAGACTTGGACCATTGGTGCTCTCTGTGAGACTTGGACCATTGGTGCTCTCTGTGAGACTTGGACCATTGGTGCTCTCAATATTTGTGTATGTCTGTGAGACTTGGACCATTGGTGCTCTCAATATTTGTGTATGTCTGTTAGACTTGGACCATTGGGGCTCTCAATATTTGTGTATGCCTTCAATATTTGTGTATGTCTGTGAGACTTTGACCATTGGTGCTCTCAATATTTGTGTATGTCTGTGAGACTTGGACCATTGGTGCTCTCAATATTTATGTATGTCTGTGAGACTTGGACCATTGGTGCTCTCAATATTTGTGTATGTCTGTGAGACTTGGACCATTGGTGCTCTCTGTGAGACTTGGACCATTGGTGCTCTCAATATTTGTGTATGTCTGTGAGACTTGGACCATTGGTGCTCTCAATATTTGTGTATGTCTGTGAGACTTGGACCATTGGTGCTCTCTGTGAGACTTGGATCTTTGGTGCTCTCAATATTTGTGTATGTCTGTGAGACTTGGACCATTGGATGCTCTCTGTGAGACTTGGACCATTAGTGCTCTCAATATTTGTGTATGTCTGTGAGACTTGGACCATTGGTGCTCTCTTTGAGACTTGGACCATTGGTGCTCTCTTTGAGACTTGGACCATTGGTGCTCTCTGTGAGACTTGGACCATTGGTGCTCTCAATATTTGTGTATGTCTGTGAGACTTGGACCATTGGTGCTCTCAATATTTGTGTATGTCTGTGAGACTTGGACCATTGGTGCTCTCAATATTTGTGTATGTCTGTGAGACTTGGACCATTGGTGCTCTCAATATTTGTGTATGTCTGTGAGACTTGGACCATTGGATGCTCTCTGTGAGACTTGGACCATTAGTGCTCTCAATATTTGTGTATGTCTGTGAGACTTGGACCATTGGTGCTCTCTTTGAGACTTGGACCATTGGTGCTCTCTTTGAGACTTGGACCATTGGTGCTCTCTGTGAGACTTGGACCATTGGTGCTCTCAATATTTGTGTATGTCTGTGAGACTTGGACCATTGGTGCTCTCAATATTTGTGTATGTCTGTGAGACTTGGACCATTGGTGCTCTCAATATTTGTGTATGTCTGTGAGACTTGGACCATTGGTGCTCTCAATATTTGTGTATGTCTGTGAGACTTGGACCATTGGTGCTCTCTTTGAGACTTGGACCATTGGTGCTCTCAATATTTGTGTATGTCTGTGAGACTTGGACCATTGGTGCTCTCTGTGAGACTTGGACCATTGGTGCTTTCTGTGAGACTTGGACCATTGGTGCTCTCAATATTTGTGTATGTCTGTGAGACTTGGACCATTGGTGCTCTCAATATTTGTGTATGTCTGTGAGACTTGGACCATTGGATGCTCTCTGTGAGACTTGGACCATTAGTGCTCTCAATATTTGTGTATGTCTGTGAGACTTGGACCATTGGTGCTCTCTTTGAGACTTGGACCATTGGTGCTCTCTTTGAGACTTGGACCATTGGTGCTCTCTGTGAGACTTGGACCATTGGTGCTCTCAATATTTGTGTATGTCTGTGAGACTTGGACCATTGGTGCTCTCAATATTTGTGTATGTCTGTGAGACTTGGACCATTGGTGCTCTCAATATTTGTGTATGTCTGTGAGACTTGGACCATTGGTGCTCTCAATATTTGTGTATGTCTGTGAGACTTGGACCATTGGTGCTCTCTTTGAGACTTGGACCATTGGTGCTCTCAATATTTGTGTATGTCTGTGAGACTTGGACCATTGGTGCTCTCTGTGAGACTTGGACCATTGGTGCTTTCTGTGAGACTTGGACCATTGGTGCTCTCAATATTTGTGTATGCTTGTGAGACTTGGACCATTGGTGCTCTGAATGTTTGTGTATGTCTGTGAGACTTGGACCATTAGGGCTCTCTGTGAGACTTGGACCATTGGTGCTCTCAATATTTGTGTATGTCTGTGAGACTTGGACCATTGGTGCTCTCAATATTTGTGTATGTCTGTGAGACTTGGACCATTGGTGCTCTCAATATTTGTGTATGTCTGTGAGACTTGGACCATTACTGCGGATATCCAGTACAGAATACATGCAATGGAAATGAGGTGCTTTAGAAGACTCTTAAATATTACATTTAAGGATCGTGTGACGAACGTAGGAATATGACGAAGAGTGGAATACGCAATTGGTCCCTTTGCTGATCTGTTCACGCTATCAAAAGGTGAAAGATGGCTTGGTATGGGCATGTCCTGAGGTCCAGCGGAACTACAAATTCGATACTGCATGGTTCCGTACTAGGAAAGAGAGGGCGAGGACATCCAAAGAAGAGATGGGCATACAACATCACTGAGTAGTCAAACCTTCGTCCCGATGAGGCACAACTGGCGGCAGCGGACAGGAAGAGATGCTTAGGATTGTGAGAGTGTCTTCAAGTATGCCATAACGACCGGATGTATTACGGGATGAACTGAACTGATACATATATATATATATACACGAGGAATGGTCATAGCAACTTACAAAACAGTCTCTATTCTGGAATCCTCAAAGCAAAGGAAGTAGAAGCAGACCGAAACACAAGGAGAAAAGATCTTGAGACAAACATAAAGGAAGCAGGAGAAATGTTGACAGGGTTAGAAGAGATAGCACAGGACAGGATGACTTGGCGTGAATTTTTAAAAAACCTATGCTCCACAGGGGGCTGAACGGTTTTGATCCACTGATTGCTTTCTTTAGCTGCAAGTCAGTTACCTGTTGACAGGTGATTCTTGGCATCAAAGCCAGTCCATTTACCACAAGTCAGGTTCTCTAACAGCTATGCCAATCAATCACATAATTATTTGAAATAACATAGACCTGGCATAGTAAACAAGCTGACAGCGGCCATTTCAAGGTCAGAGAACCAGAGCTGAACAAGATCCTAATCCGCCTCCAAGAGACAGCCCTGGAAACAGGCTGCACTACTGTAGTCTGGCTAAGAGAATAGGGACCACAGTGGAAAGGCAAACCCGGTCCCAAAAAAAGCCAGCTGAAACCAAAAGTGTCTGGCCAAAAGGCATAGTTATCGCAGCCTCCCTGTAAACTACAACACAACCGCCTTTTCAGGAGAACTCGGAAATAGAAGAAAAAGAAAAAACACAACTTACGTAATCCATTGGATTCCATCCGTGAAGATGTGTTCACGGTATCTCCGAACAGGCAGTACCTCGGCATCTTGAGACCAACCACACCAGCACACACAGGACCTGGCACACAGAAGAGAAAGTTAGTCCTTGCTGTACCCAAAATTTTTATTCAAAATAAAATTAATTTTCACTGAATAAAACGAGTTAAATTTACGATCTAAACATTGTAAGACAGATAATTAAATAATCTATGATGTGAAGTATTCACAATGAAGTCAAATGAAACCAGGCCAAATTGCAACAAGTGAATATACGTACGATGCGCATGATAACGTCAGTTCTGGTGCAAACAGCACTTACCAACTGTCAAGTTTGCATAATTTTATTATCCTACGACTCAAAGTTTCTTTAGCAGACCGCTGAAAACATAGCGGATGTGATACGGAATCCGCCCAGAGTTGATCAGCGAGCGGTGATTCGGTTTCTAACAGCTGAAGGATGTCGACCAGTTCACATTCTTCGCAGAATGCAGGCAGTGTATGGTGACAAAAGTGTGTCGAAGACAACATTGAAGAACTGGACAACGATGTTAAAAGAAAGACGTGAGTTAACGCAACAATATGTCCCTGGCCTAGGATCGGAAGATCTTTCGTTAAGTCACGTCTTTCTTTAAACATCGTTGTCCAGTTCTTCACAATTTTTAGGTTTTCAGTAGCAAGTGTTGGACGATACAAACCGTAAAGGGTTAACAACTACATACAAATATTCTTTTTCTTCCTTACCACTGTGAATTCCGATCCTCAATTTCAGTTGATCTCCAGGTCGGTGTCTAACCTTGAACCGAAACACAGCGTCCAGTAAGGCCAGAGATAATCTGGCGATCTCTCGAGCATGCAGGTTACCGTTTCTGACCGGCAGACCAGATACTACCATGTAGGCGTCACCAATAGTTTCAACCTGAGAATAATCAATCAATCAACTAATCAATCCATCATTCAATCACAGAACAAATAAATGAATACATGAATAAAAACATGTCCTGTGCCATCCTTTCCAGTTCTTGTTGCTTGGCTTGGCTTCGTTCGTTCTCAATCTCCCGCTACCAAACCCTGAAAGGGCTTAAGTAGCAGAATGTAGTCCAGAGAACGGAATGCGTTGTATCGTAGTTTACAGCTTGACTGCGATATTTGCACCTTTTGGTCCAACACATCTGACTTCAGCAAGCATTTTTTGAGTACCAGTTTAGCATTCCCTCACGATCCCTTCTCCTTAGCCAGTGTGCCCTGCTGCAGCCTGTTATCCAGGATCACCGCGTGGAGGTGTAGAAGGGTCTTGGCAGCTCTGGTTCGCTGGCACTGACGCAAGCAGTCAGCTATGGGTCGCTGACGACTGCAGCATATGCGCTGCTCAGCATCTTGATACCGTTCTTGTTGTTTGTTGCAAGCTCGCTTCTCCGTGAGTGTTTAGGTCTGCTCCCTTGACAGCAAGCGGGATGAGAAGATGTTTGTGCACAGTGAGGTGTTTGTGCACAGTGAGAAGGTGTTTGTGCACAGTGAGAAGCTGAAACACTCACTTGCAAGCGAAACTTCAAAATCTGACCAAAACCACTTGACACAAGAGAACCAGCTTTTCACACAACTCAAAACACCTGCAGAGCCACCTTGAACATCTTCTACCAAAACAATTCATAGAAATGGAAATGCTGACTGGCTATGAGGAGCTAAACTAAGGCAAAGGCCGCTGTCCATCGTAGACGATGTTGGCATTATTTTATTTTGCTAGCGCTATTTTTAGTAAGAATTAACTGTGCTACTTTTTATCCTCCCTCTCTCGTCTCGTGCCGCCCGACCCCAGTGTCAAGTCAAGGACAAGACGACTAGGGGCAACTATGAAATGAAGGGGACTCCGCATGAAGCACCCGTGAAAAAGACGGTAGAGTCCGGAGTCGAACACACACCACCTGATCACGAGGCCGACGGCTTAACCACTTGCCACGGAATCCCCTAGATCACTACTAGAAGTAAAAAAAAACGCTGCAGGAAATCAGATCAAAGCTCAACCAAATCCAAAGAACCTCAATAGTTGCTTTTCACCGTGGCTACCCTCCCATTGTAGAATCACAGGGAACAAGAGAGCTGATGCCCTGTCCAAATCATGTGGCAAGATGACGCAACTTATCCACCCAGTGTCTTACCGAGAAGCAAAAACTATCATCCTCAATCAGTACAACTGTAGTCCCGTCGCTAGGACGAAGCCCACAGTACTCTCCATACCCGGGTGGCACCCCCACAGCTTTTAGGTGACCTCGGCTCCATCTAGGCAGGTTTGGTATTGCTGGTCTCTGCGTATTTGGAAGTCCTGTAGGATGTGTTCAGGGGTCTGGACCCCGGTTCCACATGGGCAGTCACTAGTGTGATATTTTGAGCCGGTGTAGGTGACCCAATTGTCTGCAGTGTCCTGTTCTCAGGCAAAAGATGGTGGTTTGTCGGTGTCTGTGAAGCTGGTAGATTGGGTCAGGTCTATTGCTCACTTCCGTCTTTCTTCCATTTTGAGTTGTGCTGATTGTGGATGATAGTTTTTAACAACGGACAAGACAAAACTCTAAACTAAAATCGAGATAGCTGGCGAAGAGATTGAAAATGTTGCACATTTTTAACAACAATGGAGACTGTACAAAGGAAGTAAGAAGACGACTAACTATGGCAATGTACAAGATAAGGAATATGCATAACCTATGGCATAATACAAACAAGGCTCTAAAACTAAAGATCCTAAAAACTTGCATTTTTCTTGTGGTAGCCTATGGATGTGAAACATGGACAATTACAAAAGCAATAAAAGCGAAGATAGGTGCTTTTGAGACACTGCTACAGAAGAGTCCTGAAAATCTAGTGGACAAAGAAAGAAACAAATCCATCCGGCAAGACCTGAATGTAGAGGAGAATTGGCTCATAAATGATGTAATGACCCGAAAACTGAGGTTTTTTGGACACATCAAACGACACAACGGACTGGAGAGAGCGGTTATGGAAGGCAAGGTTCCTGGAAAGAGAGACAGGGGTCGACAGAGACGAGAATGGACTCAGGACATCAAGGAGACGCTGGATTTGACCTTGGAGCAGGTTAGAAGACTGGCGGAAGACAGAGTTTCCAACAGATAGGCTGTCACGAGAGCGACATTCTGCAAAGGACATGCTACATGCTGTTGATGATGATGGTGGTAGTAGGACACTGCATGATAAGCTGATCCATCTTACCACCTGCTTTGGGCATCAGCTGTTTCATTCCGTGATTCCACAATGGGAGGGTAGGTACTGATGGGGATCTTTAGATTTTGCGCAGGCATCCGTTGATGAAAACCTGAATCTTTTCCGTTGTCCCCGCGTTATTGAGCCATATAAACCAACATAAACAAGTCTTAAAATTTAAGACAAATAATTTGTACTAATCAACACAATAATGAATATTAACACTCAACTCTAACATTCAAGACCAGTTGAACACGTATCAGCTTTCTTTCTTTTCCCTTTTTCTCCCAATTGTTCCTTTCAGCGACAGGTTATGAAGAGGTTTCTTGACCAGGCCCTAGTAGGTGCTTCGTACATGGAGAGTTATAATGCTTTTGTTATTTCTGCTATCCATCTTCTGTGTGGTCGGCCCTTGCCTCTGTATCAATTGTATCTGTATAGCGTTGCTTTCTGAGGGATACTATCTGGTGTTTGACGTGTCACGTGTCCGAACCATTTGGTTTGCTGTCTCTTGATGAGGTCTAGCACCGGTGTTGTACCTACTTGTCTCCTAATATCCTCGTTTCTGATTCTATCCATTCTTGTTACTTCTAGCATTCTGCGCAGTCATTTCATCTCTATTGTTACGATGTTTCTTTTATCTTTGCTCGTCAATGTCCAATTCTGACACTGATAGCACAATGTGGGTAGGAATATCGTGTTGTATAGCGTTCTTTTTGTATCCATTGTCACGTGTTTACTTTGTAATATCGGGGACATTTGTCCAATGATTTGACTTGCTTGATTATATCCATTTTGGATTTCGATGTCTCCTTTTCCATCTTCAACCAGTTGCAGGATTTCACGTACGTGGGTAACATAATCTAAACTCGCTGGTTTTTGTATGAATATTGTTGTTGTTGTTATTTCTTTTCTTGCAATCCTCATAACTTTGGTTTTCTCTATGTTGAGTTTCATACTGTAATCCATGGGGACGGTGTGGGCTAGTGGTCAAGTGACACGGCTCACAATCCGAAGGTGCTGGGTTCAATCCCAATCACAGCACTGGCCGTTATCCCGGGGAAACAAACCCTTAGAAAATGCAGGAGGAAGCAGACCCTTACATAAAATGCACTCTGAAGCCGGATGCACTGGGCCGACATGCGCAAAATAAAAACCACAGTGCAACGCACACCGCCTTGGGGAATAGATAAATAAGGTGAATGCAAAAAAAATTTTTTTTTTAAATACTGTATTCCGTACAGGCCTCAGTAAGATTGTTGATATGTCCCTGCCGTTGTTTTTCTGAGGTTGCTATTATTGCTTGGTCATCAGCAACGGAAGTTCAATTAAGTGACCACTGAGGTTGTTTCCCTTGCTAATGTTGGCTTTTTATTAGATATTGCGCACATATATGTGATAAACACTAACGGAGATAGCACACAACATTACCGTACATCGAATCTAAGGTGACATTTTTAGGAATATCGTGCGTTTGTTCTTACTGTACATTGGCTATCAACATGCGCAAATATCTCAGTCAACCTGTAAACTAGTGACACAACGCATTCCATTCTCCGGACTAGATCCTACAGCTTGAAAAGCCCTGTTCAGAGCTTGGTAGCGGGAGCTTGAGAACTAACGAAGAAGAAGGATATTTACATAATGACTTTTACATAGGTTATTTTTCTGACGTAGCTATTAGTACTCAGTTATCATGTATGGGGATTCCCTGGCAAAGTGGTTAAGCTGTTGGCCTCGTGATCAGGTGGTGTGGGTTCGACTCCAGACTTTGCCGTCTTTTTCACAGGTGCTTGATGCAGAGTCCCCTGCATGTCGTAGTCGCTCCCTAGTCGTCTTGTCCTTGACTTGCCACTGGGGTCGGGCGGCACGAGACGAGAGAGTGAGGATAGAAAGTAGCGCAGTTAATCCTTACTAAAAATAGCGCTAGCAAAATTAATTATGCCACCATCGTCTACGATGGACGGCGGCCATTGCGTTTATCATGTATGAATCATCAATTTTTAAATATAAAGTTTCAACCTGAATTCCAATTACCAATATGTTAGTAACGAATCAATATTTTTGTTTAAATATGTCAATTCATCTGTCAACTACTTCGCTGACGGTCACTGTGATCGTAAGGTAAGGCACTCGCCTCTCAAAGCAATCAACAGAAACAGCGTGGATTCGAGTCCCGCAGGTTTCAAGCGACCCCTGGTCTCAAAGGATGTGGGACCAGAGTGATTGAATTACCTTCAGTCTTCTTGACTTATGTCTTGCCACTGGCCCAAGGTAGCTCAGGATCAGAGAGTGGGGTTGGTGATCAGTGCAGTTACTTCCTCACTTTAATCCACATACAGCGCAAGTTACATTAAAAAAACTGTCCGATGGTGTAGTCATCATCAATCACAATGGGCAACAGACATTTCGTCAATCATAGTCAATGATTGTGCACATCATGCAGTACATGTCCTTACCTTGTACACATCAGGCAGTACATGCCCTTACCTTGTACACATCAGGCAAAACATGTCCTTACCTTGTACACATCAGGCAGTACATGTTCTTACCTTGTACACATCAGGCAAAACATGTCCTTACCTTGTACACATCAGGCAGTACATGTTCTTACCTTGTACACATCAGGCACCACCTGTCCTTACCTTGTACACATCAAAGCGTTCTGCTATAGAATCAAAGCAGGTGTACAGATCGTTCAGCAAATCAACAACCTGGAGAAAGAGAGATAGGACTAGTCATATAACGTGTTCGAGCTGCAGGAAAATGAATCAATCAAATCCCTGCGGAGTATAGATCATCAACAGATACTTGCCAGAGGGATGGCGTGGTCTAGTGACACGACTCACAATCCAAAGGTGCTGGGTCTAGTCCCCATCACAGACATTACCTTGGGGAAACGAACCCTTAGAACATACAGGAGGAAGCAGACCCTTACATAAAATGCAAGCTGAAGTCGGATGCACTGGGCCGACAAGAGTAAAATAAAAACAGTGCAATGCATATCGCCTTGGGGAAAAGAGAAAAAAGGCGAACGCAAGATAAAAAAATATTTAACTTAACTTAACGTCTTTATACTGGTTTAGAAGACCCTGCAAAGTCTGTATACAACCAGTTACATTTACATCACCTTGCTCTAAAAGCTATGCGCATCCAGTTTATTCTTAAATGCATTAACTGTCCCTGCCTCCACTACCTCCCCTGGCAATGCATTCCAAGCAGACACCACTCTCTGACTAAAAAAATATTTCCTAATATCTAACCTGGACCTCTCTTTAGTCAGCTTGTAGCTATGCCCTCGTGTTATTGTAGGTGGCTGTATTTTAAAAAACTTGTTATAGTCTAATTTATCGATTCCTCTGATCATCTTATAAACCTGTATTAAGTCACCACGGATTCTTCTCTCTTCGAGACACTGTAGGCCGGTTTTTCTGAGTCGTTCCTCATAACTGTAATTCTGGAATCCCACTATCATCTTTGTCGCTCTCTTTTGTATTCTTTCTAGCATGTTTATGTCCCCTCTATGATAAGGACTCCACACCTGTACACAGTACTCCAATCTAGGTCTAACTAAAGCTTTATACAGTTTGACGATCACTTCCTTGCTCCTATGTTTAATATTTCTTTTTATCATACCTAACATTGCATTTGCCTTTTTCACTGCTACCTTAACTTGTTCACTCACCTTTCCTGTATGATCTATTATAACCCCTAGGTCCATTTCCTTATCTATCTTTCTAATATTGTTTTCTCCCATTCTGTAATTATGTTCCATATTGGATCTACCCATGTGGATGGCTGTACATTTATCTACATTAAACTCCATTTGCCAGCTTACAGACCATTCTCGAATTTTATCTAAATCCGACATCAATATATCCACTTCCGCTTTAGATGAGACACTACTGTATAGTTTTGTGTCATCAGCAAATTTTGCAATCATGGATCCCATATCAATGTCCAAATCATTTATATATATCAAGAACAAAATTGGTCCCAAAACCGAGCCCTGTGGCACACCACTTTTCACTTCACACCTTATTTATGCCCACCCTCTGCCTTCTTCCCGTTAACCAATTTTCAATCCATTTGGCAACTTCCCCACCTATTCCATGTGATTTTAACTTTCGAAATAATCTTTGATGAGGTACTCTATCAAAGGCCTTTGCAAAGTCTAGATAAATAACATCCACTGGCTCCCCTTTATCTAACATTTTGGTAACCTCCTCCATGAATTCTAATAGATTTGTTAAGCATGATCTCCCTCTAGTAAACCCATGCTGACTATTTCTAATTAGATTAAATTTGTCTAAATGCATTACAATGTTTTCTTTGATTATTGACTCTAACAATTTACAGACTATGCTCGTTAAACTCACCGGTCTATAATTTGCTGGATCTAATTTTTTGCCTTTTTTGAATAAGGGGATCACTCCTGCATCTTTCCAATCCCGTGGAACAATCCCTTGTGTAAGTGATTGAGAACATAATATAGCCAATGGTTTTGCTAGTTGGTCTCTAATTTCATACAGCAATTTTGGATGAATACCATCTTGACCTGGACATTTATTCACTTTCAACCCCTCCAATTTTTTAAAAACCATTTCCTCTGTAATACAGATTGATCTTAATCCCGCTGTATCCATGTCTCTTTGAAAAATATCTATAGGCTCTGGGATCTTGGAGCAGTCCTCTTTTGTGTAGACTGTGCCAAAGTACTGATTGAGCAGATTAGATGCCTCCCTGTACTCACTTATTATTTTCCCTGTACTGTCTATGAGAGGGCCTACTTTGTCTTTCGTTCTTTGTTTATTTCTAACAAGAAGAAGAAGTTTTTTTCGAAGTCTATTTTTGCTGTTTTAATCGCTTTCTGAGATATGTTCTGCTTGTCCAAATATTTTACATATGTTTCTTTTGATTTACCTGCCTCTATATATTTTTTCCATGCTTTATTTTTTGCTCTTCTACATTTCACTACAAATCTAGTTATCCATTTTTACGCTTGGGGTTTACCTCCCTACATGAAACACATTCCTCTTTTAGCGTTTCTATAACTGTTTGAACTTGTCATGTCATTGTGTCTTGCTTTCATTCATTGCTGCTGTTTACAGATTTGTCTCAAATTCTCTTCCCTAGTGTTGAGATCTACCCCTAATTCTCTTCCCTAGTGTTGAGATCTACCCCTAATTCTCTTCCCTAGTGTTGAGATCTACCCCAAATTCTCTTCCCTAGTGTTGAGATCTACCCCTAATTCTCTTCCCTAGTGTTGAGATCTACCCCAAATTCTCTTGCCTTGCGGATTGTAGACTCTCACACAAAATAAAATAAAATACAACATTGGACTGCCGTCCCAAAAAGCAGATTTAGCCTTACAGTGGATTCCAGCCCACTGTTGGATCCTTGGAAACGAAAAAGCCGATGAGCTCAAAAAAGGTAGAAGTAGCTCAGGCAGACTCGCAATCCACAGAGCTATAAAGAAGCAAAGACACTCATAATCCATGAGGGCGGGTTGAGAGACCAGCACAAAGAATATAAGTCAGAAAATGACAGCATAGACAAACTTGGCAGAGACGGGCAGACAAAGATCTTCAGACTCAGAACGGGACATTGTAGACTCAAGGCCCACCTCCACAGAATGGGTCTCAGAGACACCGCCATGTGCGATTGTGGAGCACCAAAGCAAACACCAGAACATATCCTACAGGACTGCCCCACTTATGCAGACCAAAGAGAGGCAGTCTCGCCTGGGGGACTGACCGTGCTCGACAAGCTGTGGGTGGTTGCCGGCGAAGACCTGAAACGCGCAGTCTCCTTCGTGAACCTCACCAGCCTGGAAGCACAGCATCAGTTGACCGTGAACCTCACCGGACTAGAAGCACAGCATCAGTTGACCGTGAACCTCACCGGACTAGAAGCACAGCATCAGTTGACCGTGAACCTCACCGGACTAGAAGCACAGCATCAGTTGACCGTGAACCTCACCGGACTAGAAGCACAGCATCAGTTGACCGTGAACCTCACCGGACTAGAAGCACAGCATCAGTTGACCGTGAACCTCACCGGACTAGAAGCACAGCATCAGTTGACCGTGAACCTCACCGGACTAGAAGCAGAGCATCAGTTGACCGTGAACCTCACCGGACTAGAAGCAGAGCATCAGTTGATTGATGAAGAAGAAGAATAAGAAGAAGTAAAAATAGATTTAGGGATCAAGATGCTGAGCAGTGCATGAGTCGTAGCTGTCAGCGACTCAAAAGCAGACTGCTAGCGTCATGGTCAGTGACCCAGAACTGCAATGACCCTTCTTCACCTCCACGCTGTGATCCTGGATAACAGTTTGCAAGAGGGCAGA